>JAVJIF010008635.1:0-75311 GCA_038442645.1 Agave tequilana
ATGCTACTACTTGACACTGACTCGTGTTATGCCACCTGTTATCTTCGTGAACACTTGTCATTGGCGTGATAAAACCTGATACCTGTTATGATTAACTCTCTACCCATGATTATCATATTACGGGAATATGGTACCAGATCTCTGGTTATGAACTCCAGTTATGCCTGTTATGAACTCCAGTTATGCCTGTTATGTACTCCTGTTATGACCAGTTATGATCCTACTCATTCCCGTAATCTGATAATTATGTTTAATAAGCCATAAAAGGATAACTTGCACGGGGAATGGGAGGAAGTGATGGATGCCGGTATGATGCCTTGCTTATAGTAGTGGAATATCAGAACTGACGATTCGTGTTAGGGGATTTCAGGCCCCCAGAAGATGCGTGTTAGGGGGATTTAAGGCCCCCAAATGGCTGTGTCCGGGCGGTCGGGAACTACTATAAGTATGAGCTATCAGTTCTTCATCAGCTTCCAGTAACAAACCTCGACTTGCTTATATATGGATGTATGTGTGTTGGGATGTACACCAGAACACATACCTAGATATATAGGTCAGACGAGTAATAATAATAAAGGATGCCTGTTATGTACTCCAGTTATGCCTGTTATGAACTCCCGTTATGCTTGTTATGATTCCTGTTATGCCTGTTATGTACTCCTATTATGACCGTTGTGTGTGATTTACCACGAATGCTTTCATCGGGTTTTACATCGAATTTTCGGTTTTATGATTATTCTCATATTAGCTACTCATACTCTGTTTTATTACCCATGTTTCATTCCATCAGTCTTCTGCCCCTATCTTATCATTACCAAGAGTAGTTCCTGCTTGATATCACTTGTTTTATATCTACTTGCTCCTGTATGCTTACCTATGCTCGCCACTTGGCATTCGTATCACCACTCGCCTGGGGAGTTCTGACTCTTCTGGATCCTCATGTCCAGGTCTTAGAGCTTGAAGCGCGTGGATTCTCCCTGTTGCTGATCAGAGTGGCGCAGCGGTAGCGTGGATCTCCAGCGGACCATCCGAAGCTCTATCCTTCCAGACCCCCCATGTGCGGCTCTAGAGTTTTCTTGTTATGACTCTGAGCCTGTCTTTGTACTGTTCATACATGTACATATCTTTGTAATCTCGCAATTTCGCATATCAGTGATGTAATATTCATGTAATATTGGATCACCTCTGGTGATAACTTTGTAATTGTACTCATATGTTGGAATGTATAATGCACCACTTGCTTCCGTACTCTGATTCTTGTCTGTACTGATGCTTAGCGTATATACGTGAGGGTATTTCTGACCTGCGTATATACGTCGCAGTAAACGTCTCCGTACCCGCCGGATCGGGGCGTTACAACACGAGACCCGCGCCTCTGTACGCGGGACCTAGCAGCCCTGCGTTTCTCTAGCATCTTTACCCAGATGCGACAATCGACAACGCGAGAGCCGCGTCTCTTCTCAGCAGAGACGCCAGACTCACGTTTCAGTGCCGCAACGCAAGAGCTGCGTTCATGAGCCCCACGTCTCAGAACCTTGCGTCTCAGCTTTGCGAAGCAAGGAGAACCCTCGCAAGTTGAAAAGCCCTCGACAATCCAAGGCTAATCTCTTCGATCTCCTTCCCACGGATCTAAGGGATTATTTGACAAGGAAGAGAAGTGCTAGTCAGATCACTCCATCGTGTTGCTGCGAACGGCTTATTACAATGCTCTCTGAGTGCCACTGCAGTCCACGTGCAAACCAGCAGTTTAGATTCAGACAGCTGACTCTAACTCCCCGATCAGCTAAAAGAAATCGCTCCCACAGAAGGAGAACTTTCTCTGACACTGAGTACCCTGAAGTCACTGCAAACATGACAAGCAAGAGTAGGGGAAAGCAACCTATGGTTAGCTCTGACGAGTCTGACACAGAACCAGAAGAAGTGTACCGACATACTCGCACTCGGACTGGGGTAATTGCCCCGATCAATTACAGTGCCCTGGCTCGGGGCATTGAAGTAAATGACTCGCATTCTGCTATTGCAGAGTCACAGGCTTCGAACTCTTCCATAGAGAAGGAGGCCTTTATTTACATGACAAATACTTCTGAGGAGACAGCCAGGCGCTTGGAGCAGCAAGCCCAGGTCCAGAAGGAACAATTCGAGATGATTTGTGCTCAACAAGAATCTATCGATACCCTCAAGCAGATACTGGCACAATTGCTTGAAGACAAGAGGAAGTCAACCGACAAAGCTTCCTCTAAAAAGTCTAAAGGCAAATGAAAAGAGGGAGAAAGCTCATCTTCTGTACATATTGAGGAGAAAGAGCAATCTACTTCTGGCTCGTCTAAATCCTCATCGGAGGAGAAAGACAACCGAGACATGGAGGGGTTCATTCTAAAAGAATGAATCAACTAGAGCAACGTCTCGAGGCCCTTACTAATCGGAAAGGCCTCCAAGAAGCAGGAGTAGTCCGGCCATATCCAGCCGAGTGGGACCTTGTTCCATACCCTCCCAAGTTTAAAGATCCGACCCTCTAAGCATTTGACGGTAAAGGGTCACCGAACCAACATATCTACTACTTTAAGTCTCAGACGGGGAACGTGGTAGATAACGATGCCATCCTGGCACGTTTGTTCATCGACACCCTAAAAGGGCTCGCCTTTGAATGGTTCATGAAGCTCCCGGAAGGCTCCATTAAAAATTGGGGCGATTTGGAGAAGCTCTTCCTGACATGCTTCTTTGAAGACGACTCAGAGGTCACAATGCCTACTCTTTTGGCTACAAAGCAGCAAAAGGGAGAGTCCGTCAAATCATTTGTAGAAAAATTTCGGAATGTAGCACTCTGATGTCCAAGCGGTATGACCCAGGTCACCCTGGTGGAAACATGCCGCCACAATCTATAAACTTCACTCCTCGCCCAAATAGGAGTTGCTGAAAGCCGCACCTGGAAACAATTGATCCAGCAAGGTGAACAGGCTGAAGAAATTGTCGTCAGGGTTAAGACAGAAGAAAACAAACCCAGACCCGAAAGGTCGACAAGGCGTGCGCTAGACGCGTCCCTTCAAACAAAAAGGAAGGATAACTTGGTCAGAGAGACCAAATCCCCTGTCAAACCTCAACCGGCAGGGAAGTGGCTCTTCAAGTCAGCCGCTCGCCAGCAAGCAGTATTCCTTCAAGGACGAACATGTTGACTCTCTGTTCAAATTACTTAACAAGAGCAACAGACTGAAGCTTCCTGAAGCTAGACGTCCTGAAGAAGTCGGTAAAAACCGATAATCCCAACTACTGCCTGTATCATAGGATGCTGGGACACCCCACCAAGAGTTGTTATGTCTTCAAAGACATCCTTCAGGCTCTGATTGACGCAGAGATACTAAAATTTCGTCCAGAGCAGAAGCAAGTGACGGCTAATATGACATCGTTCCTCCAGTTTAGAAAACAACCTCCAACACCCTCTGGAGTAGTCCCCATCCCAAAAGGGGAACTAAGAATGATCAACATAGACCCTCACTATCAGCAAGAGAAGGGTCTTGTACCTGTCCCCACACCTCAGGGGGAAATTATGTGGGTTCATCCTGACCTTATGGATGGCCAGCAATGGACCACTGTTACCAGCAGAAGGTCCAAAGCAAGGGAAAGGCTTCGTCCTGTAATGTGGTGTGTGTTTCTTCCCGCCAAGCAGAAACTGATGTTCCCTCACCGACTGATTCAGAAGAGGAAATAATAGTTCTTGCTGCAGAACCCAACCAACTTGTGGCGAAAACTCGTTCGGGCCAGTTATAGTTGAAAAAAGTATGACAAAATGGCGGCAATCCCTCCAAAACCCGCTACAGAGTCAGCCAAGCCCTCCACAAAACAACCTGTGGAGAGACAGAAAAGAGCTTCGATTTAGCTCTCTCAAAAGACATCGCGGAAGGATCCACAACACCTTACCGCTTTGACGTCCTGACTCAACTGGCCAATATCTCGGCCCGTTTTACTCTTTACGAGCTCCTGAGGCTATCAAAGTCAACCAGAGAAGCTTTGAGAGAGGCTCTAGCTGACGCTGAGGTTTTCATGACCCAGGTGTCGGTTGGACCACGGGAGGAAGATGTAGAGGATTGCCTCCGCGCCTCCCAAAATGCTCCCTGCATCACTTTTACGGCAGATGATATGCAGGTTAAAGGGAAACATGATCGACCCCTATACTTTACAGGGTACATCGGATCATCTGAAGTAAGCCGCATTCAGGTAGACCAGAGTCTGCATTGAGCATTATGCCTTACCGGGTCATGCAACATTTAGGGATTCTTACCCACCGGTTGAGCGCCACCCAGATGATCATTTATGGGTCAATGCCATTGGTACCCGCCCAATAGGGAAGATCAAGCTCAAATGCCAGATTGGGGACTTAAAGTCGAAAGTTACATACTACGTGATCAATGCCGATACCTCATACAATTTGCTGCTGGGACGACCATGGATTCATCGTAATTCCATTGTTCCTCCACTCTCCATCAAGTCATGAAATATATCGACGGGAGTGGAAATGTACGAACGTTGAGTGCCGAAAGGCATCCGTTCAAGGGAGTCAAGAACTATTTAACAGACTCTCTCCTGTATCGGGACTCTGTGAAAACAAATGAGATCCCACAACCAGAGGAGCCGGACTCTGGTAATGAAGCTGACACCGAGCTAGAGAAAGAAGAGTGCATGTGGGAACTAGATCCACTTGTAACGAGCATAATAAGCTCGATGTGATAACACCGCCAATGATATAGGCGGATGGTATATTAATGAAAATTAGATTTGGCTTATCTTTCTGTGTTCGCTTCTGATTCAGTGCTGTCAGACACTAGTACTGAAGTGGATGATGACCCCTGGTCGGCAATGGATGCTTTAACATCATTGCATGTACCAGTGAAATCATCCTTCAAAACATACCAAGATGCCGGTGATGCGCAAGAATCAATATTATGGTTCCAGTAAGACGGAAAGGCCAAAAACCAATTCTTTTCGGACAAATCAAATCCGAGCTGATGTCTCGTGAAGAATCAGAAAGCGAGAAGGACCCCCTCAGTTCATTATGAGCCAAATGTACTCAGAATGATGGAAAGCATGGGGTATGATCTGACAAACGGACCTGGGTTGAACTTCGGCAACGGAAGAAGAACACTACTCCGATCTTTCGTTCCAAAAGGGAAAACCCCTGATTATTATCATCGAACTCGCAGGGGGTTGGGCTATGTGTCAACTCCGATCCCATCAGCCTCTGAATCCGAAGAGTCATTATGCCATAATTACTCATCGGGCACGTCATCGTGAGAGTCAGTTGTTAGTGTCAGCAATATCTTCAGAGAACTTTCAGTGAATATGGTCTCAACCAGCCACCTGGAAGACAGAGATGAAGAAATGATCCAATTTGATATAGATCCTTGGATCAAACACTTAAATGCTCTTTGGGATACTCGCTTTGAACAGCGCGAGCCACCCACGGAGGATAAGGTTGCTCAGATTAATCTAGGAGATGAGGCTAATCCTAAGCCCATATTTATAAGCGAAAGTCTGTCGCCCTCCGAGAAAGAAGATTAATATCTCTTGTGCGAGAATATATAGATGTTTTCGCCTGAAATTACGAGAACATGCCTGGACTTGATCCACGAGTGGCTATGCATCGCCTCAACATTAATTCGGACGTAAAGCCAGTCAAACAACAGCAGTGACACTTCCGTCCAGAAGGTATAGAGGCAATTCAAGTCAGAGGTCAAAAAACTTATAGACTCTGGCTTCATTAGGGAAGAACAACATCCTGATTGGGTAGCCAATATCATCCCTGTTGCCAAAAAGAACGAAAGTTCAGATTTGCATTGATTTTTGCGATCTAAATGAGGCCTGTCCCAAAGACGAATTCTCTCTCCCAATCACGGATGTCATGATTGACAATACGTGTGAATTTGAGCGCATGTCCTTGATGGATGGATTCTCAGGGTATAACCAAATCAAAATGTATCCTGATGATGAAAAACATACTTCTTTCAGGACACCATTGGGGGTATACTGCTACACCGTCATGCCCTTCGGACTGAAGAATGCGGGGCCACATATCAGAGAGCTATGAATGCCATTTTCCACTAGCACATGCGTAAAACAGTGGAATGTTGTTGACGACATTGCAGTGAAAAGCCGCGACAAAGGTGATCACATAACCGATTTGAAGGCAATCTTCGATATCATGCGGGCACATCAATTGAAGATGAACCCCACCAAATCCTTCCTGGGGTGGCCAGCGGCAAATTCCTAGGGTTAGTGGTAACTTCCACAGGAATTCATTTGGACCCAAAAAAAGTTCGCGTTGTCCAGGAGATGCAACCTCCGCAGAATCTCAAAGAACTTAGGAGATTGCAAGGACGATTGGCATACATCCGAAGGTTCATCTCAAATCTCTCCGGAAGATGCCAACCCTTTACCAAGTTAATGAAAAAGGGTGTCTCGTTCGTTTGGGACGATGCTTGCCAACAAGCGTTCGAGGAGATCAAACGGTACCTCACGCAACCACCAGTCCTTACAAATCCGGTGTCTGGAAAACCTTTCTTGATATACGTCCGACCGATGGATCATTCTCTAGGAGCTTTACTAGCCCAAAAAAATGATCAAGGACACGAGCAAGCAATCTATTATCTGAGTAGAACTATGATCGGGGCCGAACATCGATACAACCCGATCGAGAAGGAATGTTTGGCATTGGTGTTCGTTGTCCAGAAAATGCGACACTACTTGGTAGGCCAAACTATAAACGTCATATCAAGGGTTAACCCTTTAAGGTTACTCATGACAAAGCCATCGTCATTAAAAGGCCGATTGGCAAAATGGGCCATACTGCTATCCCAATATGAAATGCGCTTTTTACCACAAAAAGCCATGAAAGGGACAGGCAGTGGCGGATTTCTTGTCTGAGCATCCAGATCCGAGGGTAACCGAACTTTACGAGGATCTCCCAGACGAGGTCGCTGAAGTTTGTCTAACCCAGACAACTTTTGAAAGACAAGTGTGGCAACTTTTCTTTGACGGTGCATCGAGAACAGGTCCGAAAGGACATGTCATAGCAGGAGTGGGGTAGTACTCGTCTCCCCACAGAACTATGTGATTCCTCGAGCCTTCTCATTAACCGAGCCCTGCTCCAACAATGTAGCGGAGTACAATGCCCTTTTGATTGGAATGCGAATCACCATGAGATTGGCGTTAAAAATCTCGAGACATATGGTGACTCTAAACTTATCGTCAACCAAGTTCGCGGGGAGTACGAAGTCAGACATGAAAATCTAGTACCCTATTACAACACAACTGTCTACATGGCATACCAACTGTAACGGTCCCAGCTTCTAATAGACAAGATTAATCCTGTAACACATAATTATCCCCAATTCTCCATAAGGGTAAAAAATTTCGGCAGCATCTTCCCTAAAATTTTACCTCTTGCCACATACATAAAATAACAATTTCGGCTCCAAGGCCTACTTATTCCCATCAAAGATTTCGGCCCACACGCCTACTTATCATGGCACAATACATTCATCCAACTATATACATATATCATAAGCTTGCATCCTCCTTCTTAGATGTATCTTATCATTATGTAACCACAAGAATTTAATTCCCACATAACATTCCCATGCACAGTCGTCATTCAAAGTTCCTGAACATTACATATAAACGGAGTCCATGGTTCCAAATATTACAACACATATAAGCCCCTAGTTCCAAAACACCACAAGGACAATTATACACTGAGTGCACCACAACATGACTTATCCACAAGAAAAAGTCTTAAGTAGAGCCTATACATACATATTTATATAACAAGAGTCAATCAAAATGATACAATAATATGTCATACATTCCATAACTTAATCCTTCCGGCTAGAGTGGTCCTTTACCCTTATCCAACCTGAAAAGATGGAAAGAAAATAAAATGAGCTCGACAGCTCAATGAGTAAACCATGCCAAAGGGTGTTGATACAGTAATTGCATAAACCAAGCATTCTAAAAGAGGCAGTTTACAACTAAGCCCATGAGACGATAAAATCCTCCAACTTAACTTACTTGTTCTAGGCCCCATACATTTGTGGTCTACATGTCTCCACTACCAAGAGTTACATTCCTCTATGCCATAACACAAAGTGAGTTACTTACATGAATATGCGCGTAAATTATTGTGAACTTGTCCTTCCACATCAACCCGGTTCGCTATTTACTTAGTGTGACATTCTAGGTTAATACAAATATTACCAATATGGGATAAGACTTGACAGTTTGCTTTTACATGCCATTCAATTTAAATGAAATTCCCGTCTTCCTCCTCCTACCCGGCTCCCGCCCGGCCCCTTCCTCCTTTTATCGATCATGTATATATATAATGTATAATTTCCCCGTCTTCCCCTCCTACCGGCTCCCGCCCGGTCCCTTCCTCTTTTATATACTCGCACATATATATCAAGTCCCCGTCTTCCCCCTCCTACCGGGCTCCCGCCTGGCCCCTTCCTCCTTGAAGCATAAATGCATGCATATATAGTTTAAGTCATTATGTTCTTAGTAAGAAATTTAAAGACTAACTTACACGTCATACACACAATTGATGCGTAACAAGAGGGAAGAAAACATGTGCTTGGTGGTTTCCCAATATCGTGGTAAAGTCATGACAAGATACATTCAACCCTACATGAAAACATGCACTATTCCCATATACTTGTTGATACCTATCACAACGCCATAGTGTAAGGAGGGGTCTTCCCCCTACATTTGAGTAGACATATTGTAAGACTTGATGTCAATAGCTTGTCATTCATGGAGTGATATTGGTATGGATCATACACCTCACACATGCATCCTATCATTTCTATCTAAGAGAGGTAACGATTATGCAACGTACATATCAAGTTGACTATCACGATATTAATAAAGAAAAACAGCGAATTATCATACTAAATTGACTCATCTAAGCATGATTGGTAAGTTAAAGCGTATGTTTTACACATGAATTCCGCCACTAGGTATAATTAGTAAGTTAAAACACATATCTTACACATGCATTTCATCACATGATAATTTAGAGAGGTAAAAACTATGTAATATCCAATTAGGTCTCATTTAGCTTAATAATAATCACAAAACAGCAAATTTTTATACTAATTGTCTCACTTAGGCATGATTTGTAAGTTAGACACATATCTCACACATGCATTTCATCACATGATAATTTAGAGAAATAACAACTATGTAATACCCAACATAGGTCTCATTTAGCTTACCAATAATCATAAAACAGCGAATTAAACACCCTTGTGGGTCATCTATGCATGATTAAATTTTTTACTCCTCTAAATTTGATGTAAAATTACCCTAATAGTTTAGGTTTACTCACTTTGTGTAGATAGGCTTCTACACTAATTCTTTGGATTTCCTTCTTCACAAAAACCCCTTTCTTGTCTTGAATTAAGATCTGAAAATGCAAGTTTGGCTTCTAAAAATCCCTTGGTAGTAATGGTAGGCTCCCCCCAAATCACCCCCAAGCCCCCCTCCAAGATCCGGCCTCCCCCTTCCTCCGCGCGCGCCTCCACTCTCCGGCCGCGCGTCCGTAGCCAGCCAGCAGCATGCGCGGTGCGTGCTGCTGCTGCTGTGCTGCGTGCGCGCGCGGTCCTTCTTCCCCCCCCCCCCCCCCCCCCGTGCAGCTTCGATCTAGGGTGGAAGATGAGTGGTGAGGGATTAGGGTTGATCTAGAGATGATGTTCTACTTTCAGAAATTTTTTGAGAAGAGAAGGGAATTGATTAAGGTTCCAAGTTCTCTATTTTGGAGAGGAGAGAAATTTTCAGATCTGATGGAGGATGAAGATGAGGGTAAAATGGGTAGTCAACCCTACAATTGGTGCAATTTAAAAGGTGGGGGAGGTCTCTCTCTAGTTGCCACTTGGACTCACATTCCTCAATGCAATCCTAACCCTTGATTCCCCCCCAAGCATGCATACCTACCCCTAATCCTAAACTTAGGGTAATAACATGATTTGATTAAGAGAAAAGGGTTAGGTTACAATTCATGCCAACTCTCACCCTTATTAATGCCACTAATCGGTACATACACACATGTACTTATACCCTCATGCCATATATCCTCAATCACCATAATTTAAATAAGAAAGGGGAAGTGGTCACCTAAATAGGCTTAAATTGTTGTTATTGTAAAATTGAGGGTACTATTTTAGATAAATCATTTAACAATAATTATTTATAATTAGGATGAGGAGAGTTTCAGAATAAAATAATAAAACTTTAATTAGTAAAAATTTGGTTGTTACATTTCTACCCTCCTAAAAAAGGAGCTTCGACCCCGAAGCCCGACGTACCTTGGAAAAGTTGTGGGTAGGTTTGCTTCATCTCTTCTTCTGGTTCCTGTAACACCCCGATTATTAATACCATCTGATTAATATTTTAAATTCTTGATTAAAGAGATTATACTGATTTTTCTTTCTTTGAGGAGGTGATCGAATATATCTGGGTTTAAATTTGGATATGGAATTTCATGGAAATTTTGGAAGTGGGATAGTTTTGGATATTTGAATATATGTAATTTTAATTTTTCAATATAATGGTCATGCAAATATATGTAATAAAGTAATGTATGAGTACATTGTATAAATACAAAGAAAATACCATAATTGTATATTGTTAAGGACTTAGTGGAAGGGGGTAGGTATGCATGAGGAAGATGGATGTAGGGCTAGGATTTATCATGGAATGATGTGTATAGGTGGCATCTTGGGATAATTTTCAATAGTTATATAAATGTGTATATATTAGGAAATGACAAATATATATATATATATATATATATATAATATATATTATATATATATATATATATATATATGTCATTCATTTTTTTCAACTACTCCCTCTTCATTTTCTCTCCTTCCCCAAATTCTGACCTTTCTCTTCCCTGCTGCGATCGACAGCAATCTCCCCCCCAAAAATCAATCCCACTCTCTCAAACTCTCTTTCCCTCTGTCAATTTCTCTTCTCCTCTCCATTTCCCCCTCACTCTCTGGATCTTGTGGCAAAAAAAAAGGCACGCGGATGCGGCTCGCGGCACAGCAGCGCGGCGGCTCGTGGCGTGCAGCACGGTGGCGCACAGGGTGGCGCGCAACGGCAGTGAGCGGGACAGAGGAGGCACGGCAGCATTGCTGCCGCTGGCTGTACTGCTGCACGCAGCAGCAGCAGCCAGCAGCTGCTGTGTGGCCGCTGCTAGCTGTGCTGCACAGCAGCACAGCTGCTGCTGGTGCTGCCGCAGCAGCAGCCAGCAGCAGGTGCTGCTGGTGATGCCGCAGCAGCTGCCAGCAGCGGCTGCTGCTGTCGGGCGACGCGGGGATGTCGGCGAGCGGCACACGCAGCGGGTGGTGCGGGGGACAACATCACTAATGGTGAGGGAGTTTCTTTGTTTCAGATTTTATTTTGATGAAATTCCTGAAATTAGTTCATGACTCAATTGGATTTAATATGATAGATGATAATAATCTCATCAGGTTTTATTGGGTCAATCAGGCAATTAACCTTGATTTAATGTGGTAAAAGAAAAGGTAGAGAGGCTATTGTCTAACCTGGGCAAAGGAAGATCTGGAACCATAATTTCGTCTAAGAAGAGGACATAAGCCTTTACTAAAGGTACCTTGAGATATAATAACCAACATCAATGGAACAATAAGAGAAAAAAAAATTTCTCAAGACTTCGTTAAGAGTGGTGAAGTTTATTAAGGTCTAGATCATTCAGCTTTACCATGTTTTTTTTATTTGACACTTAGATGATGCCATTCTTTCTTATTCTTCAGCTCCTTAAAGAATACAAACCTGCAAAGAGGAACTATTCTATTCTAGAAATTTATTTGATAGCTAAAGGAGTTTCTTATCTAATGTCACATAATAACTTTATTTCAAATTGTTAGCTATTGCAAGTCATGTGTCAATAGATTTTACTGGGTAAAAGGTGGTCAATATAATAATTCATGAGTGTAACAGTTTTATAAGTACAATTGCCAAGTAAAATTTAACGATCCATAACATAAGGAAATTAGAAGTTATTCTCCAAATTGAACAACTGAAAATTGAGTGCAGAGTAAATTGCCTAAGTTAGATAGTTGATAATTGGATGGGTATTTTAGATTCTAAGGGGTAATCGATTTTTCGGGGAGGAGTAAGTGAACAAAATGTTGAAGGTTCATAAGCCTAAAGTGCATGTCCTCTCGTTGAGATTCATGAATAACTCTTCGTCCCTAAATTATTAGAAATCCATGATTTGATCGGAGCTCAAGTTATTAATTTCTAAATCTAAATCTAGAAAATCTTGTTGGTTCTAAAGCCGATTTAGGTTCCTCTCATGTATAACTGGTTTATAACAACTGTAAGATTTACAAATAATTATTGGTATCGAAACTCAACAAGATTTTTCATTAATTAATTATTCTCGGGCTACTTCTATTATAACTCTGTGTTCGAGTGGTTTCACGTAGTAAGACAGGATCAAGTCACGAGTGTGAAACTCTAAATCTTATAGTAAGCAATAAGTTTACCGACTCACTCAAGACAGTATATATCAACTACATGGATGAATCTAAATTGAGACATTCACAATTTGAGTTACTCATACCCAGTAAGATCATGAACACCTAAATTCTAATTTCTAGCATTGTAATGCAAGTGTTTTTGGTAACTGTAGCCTACCAATAGTTAAGACATGATTATATGGATGCATCAATTTTTACCTTTAAGTGAGGAAAGGATGTTAATACTTTCATGAAGGATAGTCTCCAATTATTATTGTCTGTGATGATCTGCTAGGAAACGGTGAAATGTCATACAATTTCTGAAAACTCGAGTATAGCTCATCAATATATATTGTATGTATAGGTCCTATAAGAGTTTTACCTTGCTAATGAATATCTTGTTTTACTAATTGCCCGCTTGAATTTTCGATACATGATTAACTAGCTTAGTGTTGAGTCATCAAGAACCAAGTTGTGTTTAGCCCACTTCAATTTCAAATCTCGGTATGTTCGGCGTGCAAACTATTCAAACGTGTCCTATGGGCTAATCATAGTTTTCCCTATAGAGGAAGGACGGGACTTATTCATGTTATTAGAAATGTCACATTAGCTATGATTTAACCTAGCTATGTAAGACCCACCATTGATCTTAGGTAAATGAATTAGTAATTTATGCCTTGGAAACTCTCAGCCTTAATTGTTCTCGAGTACTTGTTAAGAAATACCATTACCATTTTTTATTTTGTCCCTCTTGAATTTAACTTAACAGCATAGTAAATCCATAAGCTTGAAAATCTTGGATAATCGAGTAGGTTGCCAATTACGGTTAAATTAGAATCTTGTTGACCACCGTAAAACCCAACTAATTACTCGATCTATATTTTCAGAATTTATGCCAGTGTATAATTTTGAGATATAAATGTCTGATGATCAAGTTACAGTGACGCGTGTCTCTCTACTAAGAGACTTGGGGTAACGTATCAACGAGCAGGCAAATCTAATATAAGTAATGAGTTATGTGTGTGTGCGTGCGCGCGCGTTAGTACTTGCATATGTACAGGTTGCATACATATATGTTTGTACACAGGTGGTAGAGTATTCAATTACTTAAGCACGATTAGAAATGAGTTAATAAGAGGTTATGAAAACTCACTTCTTACACCGATTCCTTCATCCAATCTATTTACAATTTGTGCGAAGTTAATCATCTTGAGGCAACTTTAAAAAAATCCAAACTTGCAGCCCTCATGGTTGTGCTCATCCCTGGGTGAGAGATGCTTATCCCGCATCACATTTTGGTGTTATACAATCTCCACCCTCTTCAGTCTCTAGGGAATCTATAAACATGATATCAATCATCCACTAGTAATTATGACTTCAATGCTGGTCGATCCATATTCCCATATTATTGTATACTATATGAAATTCAAGATGTGTATGTGTTTTGGGTAGAGTTATGTTGAAATTTGGTTGCTAATAATGGGTGAAACAACATGCTATATGAGATAACTCTAGTATGGTAATGGGCGTGTGTATATAAGTTATTACTAGAGCTCCTTTGGGAAAAAAATGATAATTCTTGACAAAGAAGAATCTTATATAAATTTCATGAACTTTTAATAGTTTGTAATTTGGATTTAAACTAGTGAATAACTCTCTTCAATCTTAAACAATAACCCCGGTAAAATGGAAGTTGGGGGGTATAGCTTGATTGGGATTTAGTGAACTATCTATAATTAACAAGCATGATAAGACGCCAAAAATGGATTTGTAGTTAGTCAAATTAATAATCAAATGACGGAGTATGTAAGCAAAATTCGTATCCATGTATAAGGCCTAACTATATACGTTAAAGAATATGCATTGGGAGTGCAAGTAATATTGTTGTTGATAGAATGTTTGACGTGATGGCGGATGGCTTGTGTGTATCACATTGTATATGATTATTACATTCATTATATATAGGAGGAAGGAGCCGGGCGGGAGCCGGTAGGAGGGGGAAGACGGTGTCATTATTCCATTGTGTGTGTGTATATATATAGGAGGAAGGGGCCGTACGGTAGCCGGTAGGAGGGGGGAAGACGGTGTTATCGTGATGTTATATATACATATATATCGGAGGAAGGGGTCGGGCGAGAGCCGGTAGGAGGAAGAAGACGGTGTTATCACATATATATATAAATTGGAGGAAGGGGCCGAGCGGGAGCCGGTAGGCGGGGGAAGACGGAGAATCTCACATTTCATTGGTGACGTGTATATCACTAAGTATGATATTCGAACACTGTGAAGTATAATGTGATTGTGTAAGATTTGTATTATCTATATAGATAAGCTATATGTATGATTATATAGGGTGATATTGTGATGTTTTATCGCCGGGACAGATAAGTATCCCCATAAAATTTTGAGTATGATTGTTGTACTTCGTATATGATATATGTGATAAGCGGAATACTTGCTGACAGTACTTACGGCAGAATCATGTATAAGCTATAAATAGCGGAGCGAGTATTTTTAATGAATTCCTAGGCCATGTAATATGCAACAGAAAAACTAAAGAAAGTTAAAAAGAATCGGTTACTAGAGAAGTTAGACCATCACACAGACTATATAGATCATTGTGTTAATTATTCATTAAAGGTATTGCTTTTCCTCGCTCTATTTTGGTTCATTTATATTGCTAAAATTGTTGAAGAAAAACTTGCTCCTCCTTACTTGCGTTTTCTTCCCTTGATACATTTTGATTCTCCACTTACTGAGCTGTCGAGCTTACTCCCCTACAGACTGTTGTGTTGGCAGGTTGCATTGTGGCAGGGGCCTAGTTTAAGCTGCGAGGAAACTTTGCTTGGAACCTGTTTTCTTTTTGTTTAATTTAATCGTGTTGAAATTCTTGAGTATTCGTGCTTATTGATGTTATGGGTTAGATGTGAGATAGACAGTTGATCTTGTATATATATATATGTTCAGAGGTATTTTGGAAATAGTTTCATTTCAAGTTGGCATCAGATATAGTTCTATTGATGGTGATGTTGAAATATGTATTCTTAAGGATGTACTATGGAATTAATTGTGATGATCATCATAAGTGGAAATTGTACCAATACTGCATTATTTTGTAAAACTGAGAGGTGTACTCTCGAGCTCATTATGTTCTGAAATTTTTTGAATGCTATATATGGATAAGTAGGCAAGGTAAAGCCGAAATATCTTCGTGATTGTTTGGATGATTTTGAGTCCAATTATATGATTGGATTGAGAATAAGTAGGCTGATGTTAGCCGAAATATCATATTTGTATTGGATATCATATCCGACCACTATTTACAAATGAGATGCTGCCAAAATTTTTAAGAAATTATAGATGATTATGATAATCCGTTGATCAATAAAGATGTTTATGTTAGTTGAGGTTGTTAAACTGGGACCTTTACAGTTGGTATCAGAGCATAGGACTTAGAATATGATTTTGGATCTGGAATAGTTGCATAGGAAAAGAATAGATTCCTATGATTGATTTCTAAGATTGATATGTAAGCATGTGTTTGTTTGTATGTGAATGCGTTGTTTGATGTGAATGATTTAAGGGGTAGTCCTCATGTATATGATTAATCTTGAAACGCGGGATATATAGTCACTGCCTTATGTCCAAATTATGGTACCCACATGCCATAATTCGGATGTGCTCTGCTGGAGGTGTGGGCTCTCAGTATGAGCTGCTAGTGGTATGGGACACTGGAGTAAGGGAATGATTAAAATATCAAGCGAGTTAGGATTAAGTCGGATCGTAAGAACATAATATAGAGTTTGATCAAGAGATAATGAATTTTCGAGGTGAAAGATCGAGGAAGATATTGTATTAAAGAAAGATTTTGTGATATATAAGAAGAATGCGAAAGTTTCACACTTTTCTATTTCAAGTATTGCAAGTTTCGAGGACGAAACTTTTGTAGGGGGTAGAACTGTAACACCCCGGTTATTAATATCATCTGATTAATATTTTAAATTCTTGATTAAAGAGATTATACTGATTTTCTTTGAGGAGGTGATCGAATATATCTGGTGTTAAATTTGGATATGGAATTTCGTGGAAATTTTGGAAGTGGGATAGTTTTGGATATTTGAATATATGTAATTTTAATTTTTCAATATAATGGTCATGCAAATATATGTAATAAAGTAATGTATGAGTACATTGTATAAATACAAAGAAAATACCATAATTGTATATTGTTAAGGACTTAGTGGAAGGGGGTAGGTATGCATGAGGAAGATGGATGTAGGGCTAGGATTTATCATGGAATGATGTTTGTATAGGTGGCATCTTGGGATAATTTTCAATAGTTATATAAATGTGTGTATATTAGGAAATGACAAATATATAAATATATATATATATATATATATATATATATATATATATATATATATATATATATATATGTCATTCATTTTTTTCAACTACTCCCTCTTCATTTTCTCTCCTTCCCCAAATTCTGACCTTTCTCTTCCCTGCTGCGATCGACAGCAATCTTCCCCCAAAAATCAATCCCACTCTCTCAAACTCTCTTTCCCTCTCTCAATTTCTCTTCTCCTCTCCATTTCCCCCTCACTCTCTGGATCTTGGTGGCAAAAAAAAAGGGCACGCGGATGCGGCTCGCGGCACAGCAGCGCGGCGGCTCGTGGCGTGCAGCACGGTGGCGCACAGGGTGGCGCGCGACGGCGGTGAGCGGGACAGAGGAGGCACGGCAGCACTGCTGCCGCTGCTGTACTGCTGCACGCAGCAGCAGCAGCCAGGAGCTGCTGGTGCCGCTAGCTGTGCTGCACAGCAGCACAGCTGCTGCTGGTGCTGCCGCAGCAGCAGCCAGCAGCAGGTGCTGCTGGTGATGCCGCAGCAGCTGCCAGCAGCGGCTGCTGCTGTCGGGCGACGCGGGGATGTCGGCGAGCGGCACACGCAGCGGGTGGTGCGGGGGACAACATCACTAATGGTGAGGGAGTTTCTTGTTTCAGATTTTATTTTGATGAAATTTCTGAAATTAGTTCATGACTCAATTGGATTTAATATGATAGATGATAATAATCTCATCAGGTTTTATTGGGTCAATCAGGCAATTAACCTTGATTTAATGTGGTAAAAGAAAAGGTAGAGAGGCTATTGTCTAACCTGGGCAAAGGAAGATCTGGAATCATAATTTCGTCTAAGAAGAGGACATAAGCCTTTACTAAAGGTACCTTGAGATATAATAACCAACATCAATGGAACAATAAGAGAAAAAAAAATTTCTCAAGACTTCGTTAAGAGTGGTGAAGTTTTATTAAGGTCTAGATCATTCAGCTTTACCATGTTTTTTTTATTTGACACTTAGATGATGCCATTCTTTCTTATTCTTCAGCTCCTTAAAGAATACAAACCTGCAAAGAGGAACTATTCTATTCTAGAAATTTATTTGATAGCTAAAGGAGTTTCTTATCTAATGTCACATAATAACTTTATTTCCAAACTGTAGCTATTGCAAGTCATGTGTCAATAGATTTTACTGGGTAAAAGGTGGTCAATATAATAATTCATGAGTGTAACAGTTTTATAAGTACAATTGCCAAGTAAAATTTAACGATCCATAACATAAGGAAATTAGAAGTTATTCTCCAAATTGAACAACTGAAAATTGAGTGCAGAGTAAATTGCCTAAGTTAGATAGTTGATAATTGGATGGGTATTTTAGATTCTAAGGGGCAATCGATTTTTCGGGGAGAAGTGAACAAAATGTTGAAGGTTCATAAGCCTAAAGTGCATGTCCTCTCGTTGAGATTCATGAATAACTCTTCGTCCCTAAATTATTAGAAATCCATGATTTGATCGGAGCTCAAGTTATTAATTTCTAAATCTAAATCTAGAAAATCTTGTTGGTTCTAAAGCCGATTTAGGTTCCTCTCATGTATAACTGGTTTATAACAACTGTAAGATTTACAAATAATTATTGGTATCGAAACTCTACAAGATTTTTTCTTTAATTAATTATTCTCGGGCTACTTCTATTATAACTCTGTGTTCGAGTGGTTTCACGTAGTAAGACAGGATCAAGTCACGAGTGTGAAACTCTAAATTTATAGTAAGCAATAAGTTTACTGACTCACTCAAGACAGTATATATCAACTACATGGATGAATCTAAATTAAGACATTCACAATTTGAGTTACTCATACCCAGTAAGATCATGAACACCTAAATTCTAATTTCTAGTATTGTAATGCAAGTGTTTTTGGTAACTGTAGCCTACCAATAGTTAAGACATGATTATATGGATGCATCAATTTTTACCTTTAAGTGAGGAAAGGATGTTAATACTTTCATGAAGGATAGTCTCCAATTATTATTGTCTGTGATGATCTGCTAGGAAACGGTGAAATGTCATACAATTTCTGAAAACTCGAGTATAGCCCATCAATATATATATGTATATATATATATTGTATGTATAGGACCTATAAGAGTTTTACCTTGCTAATGAATATCTTGTTTTACTAATTGCCAGCTTGAATTTTCGATACATGATTAACTAGCTTAGTGTTGAGTCATCAAGAACCAAGTTGTGTTTAGCCCACTTCAATTTCAAATCTCGGTATGTTCGGCGTGCAAACTATTCAAACGTGTCCTACGGGCTAATCATAGTTTTCCCTATAGAGGAAGGACGGGACTTATTCATGTTATTAGAAATGTTACATTAGCTATGATTTAACCTAGCTATGTAAGACCCACCATTGATCTTGGGTAAATTGAATTAGTAATTTATGCCTTGGAAACTCTCAGCCTTAATTGTTCTCGAGTACTTGTTAAGAAATACCATTACCATTCTTTATTTTGTCCCTCTTGAATTTAACTTAACAGCATAGTAAATCCGTAAGCTTGAAAATCTTGGATAATCGAGTAGGTTGCCAATTACGGTTAAATTAGAATCTTGTTGACCACCGTAAAACCCAACTAATTACTCGATCTATATTTTCAGAATTTATGCCAGTGTATAATTTTGAGATATAAATGTCTGATGATCAAGTTACAGTGATGCGTGTCTCTCTGCTGAGAGACTTGGGGTAACGTATCAACGAGCAGGCAAATCTAATATAAGCAATGAGTTATGTGTGTGTGTGTGCGCGCGCGTTAGTACTTGCATATGTACAGGTTGCATACATATATGTTGTACACAGGTGGTAGAGTATTCAATTACTTAAGCACGATTAGAAATGAGTTAATAAGAGGTTATGAAAACTCACTTCTTACACCGATTCCTTCTTCCAATCTATTTACAATTTGTGCGAAGTTGATCATCTTGAGGCAACTTAAAAAAAATCCAAACTTGTAGCCCTCATGGTTGTGCTCATCCCTGGGTGAGAGATGCTTATCCCGCATCACATTTGGTGTTATACAATCTCCACCCTCTTCAGTCTCTAGGGAATCGATAAACATGATATCAATCATCCACTAGTAATTATGACTTCAATGCTGGTCGATCCATATTCCCATATTATTGTATACTATATGAAATTCGAGATGTGTGTGTGTTTTGGGTAGAGTTATGTTGAAATTTGGTTGCTAATAATGGGTGAAACAACATGCTATATGAGATAACTCTAGTATGGTAATGGGCGTGTGTATATAAGTTATTACTAGAGCTCCTTGGGGAAAAAATGATAATTCTTGACAAAGAAGAGTCTTATATAAATTTCATGAACTTTTAATAGTTTGTAATTTGGATTTAAACTAGTGAATAACTCTCTTCAATCTTAAACAATAACCCCGGTAAAATGGAAGTTGGGGGATATAGCTTGATTGGGATTTAGTGAACTATCTATAACAAACAAGCATGATAAGACTCCAAAAATGGATTTGTAGTTAGTCAAATTAATAATCAAATGACGGAGTATGTAAGCAAAATTCGTATCCATGTATAAGGCCTAACTATATACGTTAAAGAATATGCATTGGGAGTGCAAGTAATATTGTTGTTGATAGAATGTTTGACGTGATGGCGGATAGCTTGTGTGTATCACATTGTATATGATTATTACATTCATTATATATAGGAGGAAGGGGCCGGGCGGGAGCCGGTAGGAGGGGGAAGACGGTGTCATTATTCCATTGTGTGTGTATACATATATAGGAGGAAGGGGCCGTGCGGTAGCCGGTAGGAGGGGGGAAGACGGTGTTATCGTGATGTTATATATACATATATATCGGAGGAAGGGGCCGGGCGAGAGCCGGTAGGAGGAAGAAGACGGTGTTATCTCACAACACACACACACACACACACACACACACACATATAAATTGGAGGAAGGGGCCGAGCGGGAGCCGGTAGGCGAGGGAAGACGGAGAATCTCACATTTCATTGGTGACGTGTATATCACTAAGTATGATATTCGAACACTGTGAAGTATAATGTGATTGTGTAAGATTTGTATTATCTATATAGATAAGCTATACGTATGATGATATAGGGTGATATTGTGATGTTTTATCGCCGGGACAGATAAGTATCCCCATAAAATTTTGAGTATGATTGTTGTACTTCGTATATGATATATGTGATAAGCGGAATACTTGCTGACAGTACTTACGGCAGAATCATGTATAAGCTATAAATAGCGGAGCGAGTATTTTTATTGAATTCCTAGGCCATGTAATATGCAACAGAAAAACTAAAGAAAGTTAAAAAGAATCGGTTACTAGATAAGTTAGACCATCACACAGACTATATAGATCATTGTGTTAATTATTCATTAAAGGTATTGCTTTTCCTCACTCTATTTTGGCTCATTTATATTGCTAAAATTGTTGAAGAAAAACTTGCTCCTCCTTACTTGCGTTTTCTTCCCTTGATACATTTTGATTCTCCACTCACTGAGCTGTCGAGCTTACTCCCCTACAGACTATTGTGTTGGCAGGTTGCATTGTGGCAGGGGCCTAGTTTAAGCTGCGAGGAAACTTTGCTTGGAACCCGTTTTCTTTTTGTGTAATTTAATCGTGTTGAAATTCTTGAGTATTCGTGCTTATTGATGTTATGGGTTAGATGTGAGATAGACAGTTGATCTTGTATATATATATGTTCAGAGGTATTTTGGAAATAGTTTCATTTCAAGTTGGCATCAGATATAGTTCTATTGATTGGTGATGTTGAAATATGTATTCTTAAGGATGTACTATGGAATTAATTGTGATGATCATCATAAGTGGAAATTGTACCAATACTGCATTATTTTGTAAAACTAAGAGGTGTACTCTCGAGCTCATTATGTTCTGAAATTTTTTGAATGCTATATATGGATAAGTAGGCGAGGTAAAGCCGAAATATCTTCGTGATTGTTTGGATGATTTTGAGTCCAATTATATGATTGGATTGAGAATAAGTAGGCTGATGTTAGCCGAAATTATCATATTTGTATTGGATATCATATCCGACCAGTATTTACAAATGAGATGCTGCCGAAATTTTTAAGAAATTATAGATGATTATGATAATCCGTTGATCAATAAAGATGTTTATGTTAGTTAAGTTTGTTAAAGTGGGACCGTTACAGCCGAGAGGTTCATAAACTTTTACATCGATCATGTACCCCGCCAGCAAAATGCGCATGTAGATGCACTGGCGTCTCTCGCTGCCTCTTTAGGCCTTCCAGCTGGAGTAGTAGAGAAAATACTTGTCCACAGCCATGACCTGCATTGCCCAAGAATCGCTTCTGAGGATTACCAGAAGCCGACAGGGAGCTGTCAAGTTAAAGAAGCTCTTGAGTCGTCAATCGGCCCAGAGCCTAGAGACTGGTGATTCCCTTACATTGATTATGTCTTGTACGGCATCCTGCCTGATGATACCAAAGAAGCGGCTGCCATTAGAAGGAAAGCCCCCAAATTCTACTAGAATGCGATTACGCGAATACTGTATCGTCGGTCGCATGACGGAATCTTACTTCGTTGCCTATCACAAAAGAGGCACAGGATGTATTGAAGGAAGCCCATGACGGCATGTGCGGAGCCCATCAACCTAGCCCAAAACTTGGGGTCGACTCTAAAGATCGGGATATTATTGGCCTAGGATGATCCCTGATGCCATCACTTATGCCAAAAGATGTCACGCCTGTCAAGTGCATGGTGATTTCATCCATCAAGCATCATGATACCTCCACTCTACAACTTCTACCTGGCTATTTGAGATGTGGGGCATGGATGTAGTTGGCCCTATCAGCCCACCATCATCAAAAGGACATCGGTTCATTTTAGCCATAACCGATTACTTCTCTAAATGGGCTAAAGTCATTCCTTTAAAGGAGGTAAAGTCATCTGATGTGATCAAATTCGTTAAACATCTCGTCATCTACTATTTTGGTGTACCTCGGCGAATTGTCCATGACAATGGACCCCAGTTCGTCAGTCAGGCTTTCTAGAGGTTCTGCACTAAGTTCAGAATCCAAAGTGTGTCCTTATCGGCATACTACCCCGCCGCTAATGGTCTCGGAGAAGTTTTCAACAAGACCATTGGCAAGCTTCGCAAGAAACTCGTCTCGAAAAGTCAGCGTGACTGGGACGACAAGTTAGGTGAATGCTTATGGGTCTATTGTACAACTGTTCGAACCCCAACTAAAGCTACATCATTTTCTTTGGTATATGGGTGTGAAGTCGTGCTTCTACTAGAAATTCAAATTCCATCTCTATGTGTCGCCTTGACAGCAGAGATGACAAAGGAGGAGAAACATCGATTGCGACTCCAAGAACTGGAAGCCTTAGATGATAAACGTCTCCAGGCCCAACAACAAATCGAGCTCTACCAAGTCCGGATTACCAGAGCCTTCAACAAGAAAGTTAAGGCGAACTTTCAAGAAAGGTGACATTGTCTTAGCCGTCAGAAGACCTATGATAATGACACATAAGACAAAAGGAAAATTTCAGCCCAAATGGGAAGGACCATTTGTAGTAGAGTCAGTCTACTCAAATGGAGTATATCGCCTAATAACTTCAAACGGTGATACACTCATGATGCCAATCAACGGCAGATTCCTGAAGAAATACTATCCTTAATAGTACTTTTTCTCTGATCAAGTTAATATTACACCTCTGATCAAAGCCCCAGATCTAAGAAAAGTTTCTTTCCTTTACTAGGTCACATCACGATAGATCAGTGACAAACTAATCGGGCCCTGACCGCACCATGATGTATGATGTAAATATTGAAAAGAAACAAAAGGCGAAACTTGGGTTTTAGATTGCTCTCTTCATTAACGTCCGACGCCTCCGGCGGCTAAGGACAGAGGAAAATGTTGGCTTCTAAGCCAACATAAGTCTTCGACAACTCATCATGCTGAGGGGAATAGCATGGCTAGCCCAACTCAAATGGTAGTTAGTAAAGGCACACCAAATTCGTTGGTAGCTGAGGGTTTGCTAAAAATCCTAAGTGGACTTGGTCTCACTCTCTCCTCCAAAATCCCTTACCAGTTCTCATATACAGAATGGTAGGTCCACGAAATACAGTCATTACTACGTTAACATTATACCTCTAGCAATGAAAATCTCAATACTCCCTGGTAAGTACAAACCTTACTTGTCTCAACTCTATATGGAGTAGCAAGCCTTCAAATTTGTCAAGTTAACACTACATCTCTGACACTTTAAACTTCACTTGTCAATTCTCATCAATAGAATGATAAGTCTTCAAAATTGCTTATATCGCAAATCAATCAATGTCAAGTTAAAATTACACCTCTGACATTTTAAATTCTACTTGTCAATTCTCATCAGTAAAATAATAGGTCCTCAAATTGCTCCTATCTCGAGCCAATTTTTGTCAAGTTAACACTACACCTCTGACACTTTAAACTTCACTTGTCAATTCTCATCAATAGAATGATAAGTCTTCAAAATTGCTTATATCACATCAATCACTGTCAAGTTAAAATTACACCTCTGACATTTCAAATTCTACTTGTTAATTCTCATCAGTAGAACGACAGGTCCTCAAATTGCTCCTATCTCGAGCCATTTTTGTCAAGTTAACACTACACCTCTGACACTTTAAACTTCACTTGTCAATTCTCATCAATAGAATGATAATTCTTCAAAATTACTTATATCGCAAATCAATCACTGTCAAGTTAAAATTACACCTCTGACATTTCAAATTCTACTTGTCAATTCTCATCAGTAGAACGACAGGTCCCCAAATTGCCGCCATCACGAGCAATTTTTGTCAAGTTAATACCACACCTCTGACAAATTACTGTTAAGTTTAACATTACACTTCTAACAGTGATTAAGTTGCTGCCAAGTTCAATATTAAACCTCTGACAGTCATTTTCCCTCAGACTTTCATATCGAAACTGAAATGAGCGATGCTAAGTTTAACATTACACCTCTAGCGTCCAGGTCATTGCTAAGTTCAATAATACGCCTATGACCATGACTTTCCCTCGGACTTCCTTGTCGAAATCGAGATGACCAATGCCAAGCATTACCCTCACTGTCAAGTTAAACATTACACCTATGACAGTGATACTTTCAGTTTTCCCAAATGAAGATAGAACACTCTTGAGTTAAGTTAATATTACACCTCTGACTCACATCCTTGTCAAGTTAACATTACACTTCTGACAAGACTATATTCAACCCGTTAAGTTAATATCACACCTCTAACAGAAAAAGTCCTCCTAGATTCCCCGCGAGTCTAGTCTAACTTGTTATTCTCGTCAACAGAGTAACAAGTCCACTTAAAAAATATTGTTAGGTTAACATTACACCGTTAACAGTTTTTTCACTAAATCCCCAGCTGGGTCTTAGTCAAGTTAATTCCAAACCTCTGATGAAAACTCATCCTCCCTAGGGGTACAAATTTCACTTGTCATTCCCATTTATAGATTGGCAGGTCCACAAGAATTATCTCACTTCTGTCAAGTTAATATCACACCTCTGCCAGCATTGATGAATTTCCTGAAACAGGATTTTTCTATGAACTTTGACTCGTTAGGATTATTATCATATTTTTAGCAAGTCAAAGATCCTTTACTTCTATTCATCTGATTTTCAATGCAAAAAAGGAATTCAAGACAATAGAAGAAGATAAGAAAAAAGTGTCGCTTTTATTTATATTCAGACACATGAAAGTGATACAAGACGCTCTCTTATACAATAAAATTGTGTGTTATAATACAGGAGTACAAAGAAGTCCCTCTCTCTCAGTAAATGGAGTGCGAGAATCCGTCTTAAATAGTCCATCAGAGATAATCTCCCGGAGGATTATCATACTGGCCTTGGAGATCCTCTCCTTTCGCTCCTTCGACTTACTAGTAGTCACAGGAGCAGTTCTCTGAAGTATGAAGGTTAGATTACGATCAGCACCACCTACGTACCCAAAGTGGCACTTTTTGGACAAAGGGTTGGAGGAGTATTGTACTGCAAAGAGAATAACACTTGGTCAGAAATCTGAAAGAAAATGGCTAAGTGTTGAAACTCAAACGCAGGAATGAGTCAAGACGCGAAGATCATCAAAATCTGCGTCCAGACTCAAAGAATGCGAGGCTTGCATGAAGCCCGCATTTCAAAATCCAGGACTTAGAAAAATTTCTAAGTATCGAACTCAGACGCGAGATTCATTAAAACCTGCGTCTGATCCTACAAAACGCAAGAATTGTAAGAAGTCCCCGTCTGAACTCCCCATACTTAGTAATATTCTGAGCATTGAGTCCGAAACGCAAGGCTCAATGAGGCCCTGCGTTCAACAAAGCAGATATGGACTCAAGTTGATAAAGGAAGGATGCAGAGGTCGTCAAACATGTGTCTTGTCTATCAATTCAAGAACCGCGCCTGAAGATCGAACACGGGCATGAGCCCGCGTTGGCGGTTCACATTCAAAAGGGACTTAAGAGTTGAAAAAACTTTATAAGCCCTTCAATGGCGGAAACCAAATCAGATGGTTTTACTACCTGAAATAGGGGCCTCCTGCATAGAAGAACCACCCATTTGAAACTCCAGAGCGACAGCGCTCGAAGACAAGGAAGCGGGTTTGGTCTAGGGTGCCATTTCGACCGTGAAATCGCTGTTGAAGGTGGTGAAAATGTAAAAAAGCTTTGAGCTTTTTCTTAACCCTAAAAGAACTCGGCGAAGAAGAAGAGTCTAATGATGACTCTTGAAAGACTGTTGTCTTTTATAGGCACAGAAATCCCTAGAGATACGCGACGCTTGACTCGAGGCCTAATCCCCGTCTGACGCGTGGCGTGCCTATTAAATGCGGCGAAAAATTCGCGCGCCAAAGGAAAGATGTCCCTTCAATTCTGCCGGACATGTGGCAACGCGCCCACAACACGGATTCTTGTTCAATGAAAAATCGCGTCCCTCCAAAAGTCGCGCCTCTTCAGCAAGGCCAAAGTCGCGCCTAGTTCACAGAGCGAAAGCTGTGTCTTCATCTCAAAGGACGCATCCCTACAAGAGTCGCGTTTCTGCAGCAAACTAATGATGCGTCCCCACTCCAAATGAGGACTGCGTCTTTAAAGCAACATGACCCCTGCATCTACAAGACTTGCATTCAATCTTTGCAGTTCAATAGTACACTGGCACAAGCAGATGACTGTTTACCCCTGGTTCAAAGTACACCAACAAACAAACTCAGAGCACTGGGGAGGTCTAGACTGTGTATCTAGATACTCACCACGATCATTCCTGGCGGTTTCAAAGGGTTTCATAGTGCACTCACGAAGACCATATTCCAGACAGGATCAAGTTCAGAGCATCTCGAATGATTGTCAATCCGAAATCCGTCCCAGTCAACCGCGGAATATCAAAAACTTTAGACGGGGTTCTATGGACTGTGTAAAAATCACTAAAGACGAGTCATCAAAAAGCAGTCCAACTCCAGATGCAGGGCTAATTTCAGCATCACTGTGCCGCCAAGACGCGAGGGTCGAAACTCGTGTCTCAGCATCACTGCGCCACCAAGACGCGAAGGTCGAAACCCGCGTCTCAGCATCACTGCGCCGCCAAGACGCGAGGGTCGAAACCCGCGTCTCAGTTATAACTGCCCTCGTTATTGGGTCAATTACTGCCCACATAATGAGGAAGTTAACCCCCATTATGGAGCATTTTTAGGGGCACGTTCACCCCTGAAACCTCTATAAATAGCCCCATTTGCTATGGAGAAGAGGTCGGTTGATCAGATAATTCTTAGAGAAGAATTTCGCCTGTGAGCTGTAGAAGCACCAAGACTTCCACCGAAAAGAAAGAGAGAGTTCAACTCTTCGAACAACTTGTTGCGTACAAGTTAATCTTTGCCTACAATCTCTTTGAGATTCCTGATCGACAGGAGCTGTGTTATTCCGTCTGCTATCCAAAGAGAGGATTCCCAAGAGATCCTGACGCTCACCTGGTCAACGGAAAATAAGATTCACTTTCTACCGCTACACCAAGAACCCAGCATTAAAGAAATGAGAGATTCAATTCTGAACATCTTCCCTCCCTTGTAGTCGGAGTGTTAATCCATTGTAATCTTTCATTTGATTTAAGGAAATTTTACAAGGAACTTTCTCCCTCCAAACACTGACTCTCCATCATGCCATGAAGCACCCTCATCATGTTGTCGCTCTCTCCATTGGAACTGTCACGAGAAGTGCCAGGACCATTACGGGTTCTCCGTCTTTCCATGTCTGAATTGGTTGAAGGGATGATGGAAGAAGCTGAAAAGAAAGATGGAAGGGTCTCAGGATCCAAGGAAAAGATTGCGGTAAGGAATAGATAACACCGTACTTGCGATTGGAATATATATTCAAGACTCATGCTCTCCAGCTGCAGATTAATACATCATTAATCTGCCAACTGGTTGTACTGAGGATGTTAAAACCTAGGCTCTGATACCATCCTGTGACGTCCCGATCTGACGAGTACGGAGATGTCACTGCGACGTATATACGCAGGTCAGTAATACCCTCACATATATACGCTAAGCTTCAGTACAGGTAAGAATCAGAGGCGGAAGGACAGTGATAATATACATTCCAACAGAATAGTACAAGTACATGGTTATCACAGAAAGCGATACAATATTACAAGAATATTACATCACTAGAAAATACAAGAGTACAATACATGAAGGGATATACTTAATAAAAGCTGAGAGATGCTCACGATACGGCAAGAGGGACCTTGAGAGCCAAACAGGAGAAAAGATGGGAGGAAGAACTACGGCGATGTCCGAGCTTCTGCTGCACTCCGATCACCACGGGAGGATCCGCTGCGCACTCTGATCAGCTACAGCAAGATCACCATGGTCCAGACTCCAGGATCTGGACATGAGAATCCAGGGTTGTCAGATGCAACCCGCGAGTACATATAATAAAGCAGATGGCGCGCATAACAATTACACCTGTGCGATCAAGTGATGTGATCCAAGTATGCAGGTACAAATAATAACAAATGACATAAGAGAATTTAAAGGAATGACAGTAAATCATGTATACCGAGGAATCTGAAACTGAAAACATGTATAGAAGGCAGTATGAAGAGCATAGGTACATATAAAACATGCGGTAAATAAGTTAAATATGCGATAAATATAAGTATAGACAAAATTAGTTGTACAGGCTCAGATTATGGATTCACGGGACAGATACATCAAAGGGATAATCCAAACAAGGAAACCCTCATCTATATACCACATACCTCATGTCGCCATCATCTGACTTTATACAACTTGAGTTGCACTAAGAGTAACAGAACTATAGTGTGTCTGAAGTAATCATTGTGCGACATAAATCATATATCACAAGGTAGGGTGTCAACTCAGAACATAACACTATAACTGAAATATAGAGGTATAGCATTTTAATTTATCCAATAATAATAATCAGTACCGTTTGATATTTCAATCGCCTCCCTACCAGCGCCTCACATAACCGATAGTCCATACTAGAGTTCACACTCTGTAGAACTTACCCAGGTCTGATATGTGAGTATTAGGACCCGAACAAATGAGAGACCAAATATCACACGTTCCTAACCTTATTATTGTTTGGTTGTTTTATGCTATTCATTCGATTCATATGCTTTTGTATGTGCTACCGGCACACATACATCTACTTTTGAATAAGACGAGTTATTATTTAGAAACTGATAAATCTGATAGCTCATATTTATAGTGGGTCCCGTCTCTGCCCGGGACTAGCTCAGGAGTACAGGATACTGCTTCCGGGGACTTATCATTATACGCCCCACACGACACTTCAGATTCAGGCTACTGCTTCCGGGGACTTATCATTACGCGCCCCACACGATAATTCAAAAATATCACCATTATAAATATGACATCATACCGGTTTCCATCAGTTTCCCCCACCCAATGTAAGTTGAGTATTTTATTATATATATTGCCTAAAGATAATGTCCACAAGTGTATACAGTATAACCATGATTATCCAACTACGGGAATTAACAGGAGTATAATATCAGGAGTTACCCTTTTTCAGGGGTTCAGGAGTACAGGAGTTCAGGAGTTCAGGAGTACAGGAGTTCAGGAATACCAAATATCTGGTAACAGTATAATAACCATGCCAAGTCCACGTAAAAGTAATAGTCATGAATATGTAAAATAATACAAGTGCCAAAATAACAGGTCAAGTGTCAAATGTATTATATCAAGTGTCAAGCACGACAAGTAACAGTGTCAATATCAAGAGATAAGCATGGTAAGTACCGGTGTGTGTATATATATATGTGTATATATATATATATGTGTGTGTATATATATATATATATATATATATATATATATATATATATATCAGGGTCAGGTAACAAATATGTCGGTGAAAGTAGCAACATCAAATCCTAGGTATCAACCGGTCACGTAACATGGTACAGGAGAACGACATAAACATATCAAACTCTTCAGAAGATTATTTCTAACAATAATAAATTTATCTATTTATTAGCCATGTGAAGCTGAGTGAAGCGGGAGCAGATTTAGGCATACCCGGTATATTACCGGTTCGACAAAGTATAATAATTGCCGGAAGCTATTTATGAAGCAGGATAATCATTTATATAACATATACTAACTTACATAAAGAGCCATCATATATTAAAAACAAGATAATAATTATTAGACATGAAATGACGGTAATAAAGCAAGAAATGTACTCGCCTAGCACCGGAACGAAATAACGAGTAATATCCGGGAAATCCACGAACACTACGTGCAAGCCAACAATCCAAATAAATAATAGAACATATATATATAATTATATTTTTGAGAGAATAAGGGAGGAGAGAGAGCGAGAGGATTAGTTAAAGAGAGAGAGAGAGAGAGAGTTTTGTTGGGGAAAAAAAGCAAAAGAAAAAGTGGAAAAAAAGGAAAGAAAGAAATAAGGAAATAAAGGAGGGGTATGTTAGAAAATATGTAGATGTAATTAGCGGGTTAAAGGGGAGGGTAAAAATGGAAAGAAGAAAAAGGAAAGAAAATAAAAGAAAGAAAGAAAGAAGAAAGAAGAAAAGAAAGAAAAGGAGGAAAGGAGAGGAGAGGGCGGCCGGCAACCGCCGGCGGCCTGGGGGCGGCGCCACCGGCGGAGGGGCGGTGGTGTGGTTTGGGGGGTGGAGTTGGAGTTGTTATTTGATGGTGTTGGTGGTGGAGGTGGTTGGTGGTGGTGGTGGTGGTTGTGGTGGTTGTTGGTAGTTGTTGGGAGTTGGAGGAGGAGGAGGAGATGGTGGTGGGGTGGTTGGAGTGGAGGATTTGGGTGAAATTGGTGGTGGATTTGGAGAAGAAGAAGAAGGTGAAGTGTTGGGTTATGTTGAAATTGGAGGAAAGGAGATGGGATTTGGGGTGATGGAAGTGTGGAAGGGAGGTGGGGTGATGGGGGTGCGGCGGCGGCGGCTAGGGCGGCAGTAGGCGACGGTGGTGATGGTGGAGGCGGCGGTGATGGAGGGTAGTGGTGATGATTTTGGTGGGAAATGAAAATGGAGAAGATGAAGAAGGAAATAGGGAAGAAGGAAAGATATTTAAAAGGAGAAGAAAGAGAGGGAGGGAATGGGAGAGGTATGGGGGGGGTGGGGTTTTCTGTTGCTGTAACACCCCGCTCCCGGAATACGTACTTAGTTGCGTATTCAGATTTTTTGATCGTATTTTTCGATTTACTTCTTATATTTATTTTGTATTATGAATTATTTACATGAACGTTTTGTCTTGAATTTGGATTCGTGGACTCGGAGTCAGCCCTAATCTGAACCGAGGGCCCGATCCCAGAGTATTGCTCGATTTGGACATTCCGGTATTCCGATTTGACCGATTTCAGTTTTGATCATCGTTTTCTAATATTTTAGATTTTCCATGATTCTCTGGAATTTTCCTGAATTAAGTTGAAAATCTTCAAAACCGGTGTCGACCAGTACCGCTGACCGATTCTCGGATTTTTAATTTACAAACGGAGTTGAATTTTAAGAAACGGCTTTCCAGTAACTTCTTAAAATCACATTTTCTATCTAAATACTTTTTCTGAGAATTTTCTAAATTTATCAAAATTTCACTGGATTGGGTGTCGGCCAGTATCACTGGTTGATTCCAGGAATTTTAATTTACAATTGGAATCAAATTTCTAGATTCCGCTTTCATATTACTTCTTAGAATTATATTTTCTTCTTTCAGACATTTTCTGGGATTTTTCAGATTTTATCGAAATCTGGCCGACCCGGTGTAGACCGGTATTGACGGTCGACCTTATGATTTTATTTCGAAAATGAGATTGAATTCTTGAAAACCGATTTCACCAAAAATCATTTTATAATATTTATTATTTTTGAGAATTTTTGGGAAGCTTTTCAAGTTACTTTATTTTTGGGACTTTTCCGGAGTTTTCGGTGTTTTCCCAGATACCGGAGCAGTATCCAGATATTTTCCCACTTTTCTCTCTCCTTCCCCAAACGCGAGCTTCACTTCTGAGATTTTGCATTTAATGCGGAGATCCTCTCCATGCCGCATTTAATGCGCTGCCAATCAATCCCAATCAAGTATCATGACTTTTTGTCCTTTTGTTGAAACGCAGCCTTTTGCATTTCCCTGGACCCAACTCTTATTCCCACGTCTGGCTCTCTTGCCTGGACGCAGATCTCTTTTGCATGAGACGCAGCCATTTTCTTTAAGTGAAACGCAAGGTTCCACTTTTAGGATGGGATGGCATCATTATTATATTCTTTTTCCTTACCATTATAAATGCCCCACTCCTTCTCTCTCCTTCATAATTCATTTCTTCTTCTCCCTTGTTTACAGCAGGCCTCAAACAGCAAGCATCAGCCATGGCCATCCTTTGGCCACCCATTTCTCCATCATTTCTCCACTATTTTCACCCCAAATTCCACCACCTCTTCCTCCTCCATCTCCTCCTTCATTTCACCAACAACTAACAACCACAACACCACCTCCACCATCTTCTTCTTCCTCATTTCTCCACCATGAACCCTTTAAGCTCCAAAGTTTCACCACCCTCTCCACCACCATGTGCTCCACCGTAGCCACCACCGAGTATACCATCTTCACCTCCACGGCGAGCTCTTTCATACTAGCCGACCCGTCGCTCCCCGTGGCATCGTTTGCAAAATCCTATTTTGACCACTTGAACTAGACTTGCACCATCACTTTCATCTCTTGTGAAGACCGGCCTCACCTTTTGGTTTGGGGCCGCATTCTTCTCCGTTGGCGCGACGCAAAGGGCCGGTACCCTCCTTTTGGATTGGGGCCGAACTTCCCTTTGCTGGACGCAGCAAGGATCATCTTGGGCGAGTGTTCTTCCTCACCAAGACTTGGTTAAACTTGTAATTGCATACCAAAGATCACAAACTCTTAAAACTGTTTCTGCTCGCTGTTTTACAGCATTAGTCGACTTGACCCCTTGACCAGTCGACTAACCCCTTGAAACGCAGTCTGGTTTCTTGTGACGCGGTTCTGTTAGTCGACTACAAGTTTTCCCAGTCGACTAACCCTGTTCTGAAACGCGTCCTTTTCCTGGAACGCTGCCTACTCTTTCATCCCTTATTGACTAACTCTTTCTTGTGAGACGCGGACTTGTGAAATGCGGATTCATGAGACGCGGACTTGGGGCAAGACGCGGACTTGTGGAACGCAACTTCGTGAGACGCAGTCTTGCGAAACGCAGCTCATTAGTCGACTACCCTAACCTCCTAGTCGACTACCTTTCCTTCTGAAGACGCGGATCTTTGAAACGCGGACTCCACCAGTCGACTAACCCACTGCTTCCAGTCGACTAACGCAGCTCCCTTGAAACGCAGCTTTTCTGAAACGCAGCCCTCCTAGTCGACTAACCCTATGTTCTAGTCGACTAACTTTCTTTCTGAAAACGCAGAACTCTGAACGCAGCTCTATTAGTCGACTGAGCCCTCTTCTATAGTCGACTAACTCCTTTATCAGTCGACTACATGTTTCTCCCTAGTGACTAAGTATGGCTGTTTGTTGTAGCTAATTCCTTTCTTGATTATGGATCTTATCCTCAAGTCATGCATTATATATGATGACCTGTCACTTGACAAATATCACCTTCCCTCCTCTCTGTTTGTTCCTAACGCGGATCCCATGACCGCGTCCGTGTTCTTCTTGTGTTAACGCGACGCAGCACCCGCATCCGCGTCCGCGTTCTCCTCGCGTCCTGTTTTGAACACGGGTCTCGAACCCCGCGTTTGCGGTGCCTTCACGACGCAACTCCCGCGTCTGGGATTCCCGCGTCTGCTATTCCTGCGACGCGACTCTCGCGTCTCACTCTTAAAACTCGCGTTCCTATGCATACTCCCTCTCTCCCTGGACTTCTCCCTTACTTGCCTTTTAACACGTTTACGCGTTGATTCCCTGGATTCCGGAGATCGAGGATTTCACTATATTTATTAAAGATTAGGGGAGTGATCTCGCTATCCTCTTGCCTTACTATTTTATTGGTTATGCGAGTGATCTCGCTATCCTCTTGCCTTACTATTTTATTGGTTATGCGAGTGATCTCGCTATCCTCTTGCCTTACTATTTTATTGGTTATGCGAGTGTTCTCGCTTTCTTCTCAGCTTTCCCCTTTCATCTGGTCAACTTATATTATTCATGATTTATGTTGTTTGGAGCTAACACCTTCTTTGATGGTGTTCAACTATTACTTGACAATCTTGATATGCTGGTATTTGACATGCTTTTGCTTGATACTTACCATCCACATGCTAATGCCTGTCACCTGTTTATACTACTTGTCATTTCATGCTACTATTTAACACATGTATATCACCTGTCAACTGACTTGTTATCACCTAACACCTGACATGCTACTACCTTGGCAAGACCTCCTTGTTATGACATGACTTGCCACCAGACAAATATCAATCTCTTGACATGACTGGTTACCTGTCTAATATCATCACCCTGTCATGCTATCACTGACCCCCAGCATGATATACTTGACCTGTGATTATCACATTTACGGGAACCCTGTCTTGTTATCCTGTACTATGTACAGTGACCTGATATCCTGTATCATGATCAGTGACCTGTTATCCTGTATTATATACAGTGACCTGAACTCCTGAATTCCTGATCATGTCCTGCTCCTGTTATTCCGTAAATTGATAATTAACCTAATAAATCATAAAAGGAACAACTTGTATTGGGTCGGGGGAAACATGCGGATATCAATATGTGTTCGTGTTTACAGTGGCTTTTAGGAATGTTGTGCAACTACATGTTCCGGTCTGACCTGTGGGCCTCCAGGGGACCGAGGGGAGAGTTGGCTCCCTCATTACTGGTACCATCATGATAAGGGCATACATAAGTCCCTCCTGTTAGCCTTGCGGCAGGTTCCGTCACCAAGCAACGGAACAATCCTGGGCCGTGGTCCCGGGTATGTACGGGACCCACTGTAAACATAGTTCGTTGATACCCCCGCTAGTTTCCAATAACAACCTTGCTTTACTCGGATATGGATCTATGTGTGCTGGGACGCTAGTTCACATAGCTAGATATCAGGGTAAGACGAGTAATAATAAAGTGTCTAATAACCGGCTCTTTAAGTTGTAAGTAGAGGTATGTGGAATGGGACGCATACTGAAGCCTGCAGCTTAAACGGCTATGAATCTGTGATATGCCTTACCATATTTGCTTGTCCGGATTTTACTTCGGATTTCCGGTTTTATGATTATTATTATGTTAACTGCTCATGCTCTGCTTTATCCCTGGTATCCACCTGCCTCCTGTTTATTTTCTTATCATGCCCTGAGTGCAGTCGGATTGTATGTGCTTGGATTATGGTGACATAAGATAAAGGTATATAGATGAGGGTTTCCTTGTTTGGATTATTCCTTCGACGTACTAGTCTTATGGAGCCGTGATCTGAAACCATACAATCAGATTCGCTCGTCCTCGGCTATACTTGGTCTTATCGCTTTACATGTGCTTACCCTTGCTCGCCACTTGGCTTTTGCTTCACCACTCGCCTGGGGAGTTTCATCTGACTCCCCTGGATTCTCATGTCCAGGTCATGGAGATTGACGTGCGTGGATTCTCCCTGTTGCTGATCAGAGTGGCGTAACGGTAGCGTGGATCTCCAGCAGACCGTTCAGAGCTCTATTCTTCCAGGCCCCCTGTGTGCCTCTCGAGTTTTCCTTTAGTAAACTCGTGAGTGCCCTTTTGTACTATTCATCCATGTACATCTGCTTGTAATCTCGCAATTGCGCATGTCAGTGATGTAATATTCATGTAATATTGGATCACCTCTGGTGATAACTTTGTAATTGTACTCATGTGTTGGAATGTATAATGCACCACTTGCTTCCGTACTCTGATTCTTGCCTGTACTGATGCTTAGCGTATATACGTGAAGGTACTTCTGACTTGCGTATATACGTTGCAGTAATGTCTCCGTATCCGCCAGGATCGGGGCGTTACAGGTTGGTATCAGAGCTTAGGCTCTCACCTCCTCAGTACGTCCAGACGGCAAATTAATGGTAAAGAAATTTGCAACTGGAATGCATGAGTCTTGGTTATACAATCCAACTACAAGTACAAAGTTATCCATTCTCTCTTGATAATCTTATCCTTGAATTCTGAAGTTTTCCTATTCCTTCATACTTCAGCCCCTTGTCATTCTTGAACCAACTCGGACATGAAAAGATGGAGAAATTATAACGGCTCTGGTTCTTCTTGGGGTAGCCCTAATGGAGAGAATCTTAATTTGAGACCGTTTCTGCAAAATATGATGAAACACGATCCAGGACAGATGAAGGTCCTGCACCGAGGATTATTGGTTGCACCCCGGGAACAGAAGCCAGACAAACCTATCGGATTCCAGGGAACTCTAGCCGGCAATCTTTTCAAGCATGGAGAAGCCAGGAATGCATAGCAGTGGTTAACAAACCTGATGGATCTTCTAAGTCAACTCGGGTCCCTGACGAGAACTAAGTGGAAATGACCAGGATTCAGTTGAAAGGTATGGCCAAGACGTGGTGGTTGGTAGAAGCAGTAAGACTGGAAAAGCCCAACACTTGGGACTAGTTCTCGAAGGATTTCTATAGGAAGATTCTTCTCTGTAATAGCCCAGGAAGAAATGAAAGAATGATTTATCAAATTGCGGTAGGGAGATTGAATTGTAAATAAGTACACTGCAAAATTCCTAAGGCAAAGTCGGTCGGTGTTTTACATGGTGGCCGATAAGGAGAACCGAGCAAGCAATATCTTAAGTGAGAAATGAAGATGAAGAGCAGGATGTTCCTTATCCCCAAGCAGCCCAAGAAGTATTCTCAAGTTCCTTTGTCATTATCCGGGAAGTAGAATGGACCCAGAGGAGGAAGATTAGGATGGTTGCAGATGAAGTTAGCGAAGAGACCCTCTTAATTGATGGAAGTTGAAGGCTCAGACAGGCCTCTGGACGCCCTACTAGCTAAGCCATCCTCCAATCCTGCCCACAACATATGATGTGCGGATATTGTCTAAAGCCGGGCACCTCCAACACAACCACCAGAAAGGTTACGGATTATGTCGTACGCGGGTTCAGAGATTAGTTGAAAAGTGACTGTCTGTTCAAGGAAGCAGAGAACATTACACGATCAGATCAACCCATCCAGTATCACCGTCGTGAGGGAATCTAGGACCTACTGTCAGAATAACCTCGCTTCATCCCCAGCATCCAGCATGGAGTCGTATACAAAGAAGACCAAGAACTAGGGCACATGGTGAAGGGAAGCAAACATATGATCTGGCTGAAGGGGAAGAACAGAAAGGGTGTTCGATATCTGAAGGAGGAATCCTTGAAGGGACTGACCGTAACCATTGTCCCCATTTTAGCATGTCCGGGAGTTGGTAAACTTCTCTATATCATACCCTCTTCATTGCCCTATCTCCATTAATCCTAGTCCGTCCTATCTCTCTCCCTATTTCATGATTCCTATCTCTTCTATTTTTGTTATTCTGATTTATTCTGATTTTCGTGATCTTTATGCCAACTTAAGATATGTGTTGACTAGTGAGGTAACAGCCGGGCAGATGTGGTTCGTTCTAATTTTGTTCTGGCGCTTCTCGACTCTGGTATATCACATTATCTTATATTAGGCAGATCTTCGGCCCCGCGTTATATTCTTATATTCTGGATACATCATGGGGGACTAGCACATCAAGCAGAGTAGTCGTCACTTATGTAAGTCGGATAGATTGCATCAATTCATTAGAAGTGTCAGTATATATAACGACATTTTAGAATCAGGACTTCTGGCAGATAGAGTTATGATATTTTCTATTACTCTAATAGCGATCATGATTTCTTCGATTATGATTATGGAACTCGGGTTTTCTCAGAGCTAATATGCCGTCCGATTATTATTCAGAAGACAGCATTCGGGACACGTCTCAGTTATTATAATTTCTTAATCATATTCTCAGAGCCACCAACTCCTGGCAGTTTTTATTAAATTGGTGGACCAAAGGCTCCGCTAGCCTCGCCTAGCGAGGGTCGTGTTCTAGTCATCCGTGAACCTAACCGGGTGTGAGTTTCGCTGCACCCTGGTGCTTAGCATTTAGCGTTGTGTTACGCGCTGGCTTCGTCGCGTGAACTTCGCTATATGCGAGTCTCGCAGAGCGTTAGCTTCGCGGCACCCTAATGTTTAACACCTGAGCTGTGTTACGCGATGACCTCATCTAGGCTTGGTTTCATCCGTGGCTAGTCCCTTCAGTGCTTGGCACTCTAGCCATTCCTCGGATTTCTTCTAGCGTACTTTTATGGATCTGCTAAACAGAGTTCCATCACTATATCGGGGCTATCGCCATGGCCTTGTCAATGATCCATTCTACAAATCTTGCAGGGCTCAGATATCTTCTTCCTGTTTCATCTGCAGTCGATTTATCATTCATAAGTCAGTATTCCAAATTCTTCACAGTTATTCTTGGCTACGTCTTTCAGAGTTAACAAAGCCCAGTATGCAGCCCGTCAGTGATTCTACTGCAAAAGGATAACATCTTACTATGCAGGGTTTTATATTATATTATGGATTTCAGCACTACGGAATTCTATAGATTCATCAGCCTTGGTTCACAGTTTGATTTAAGTATTATTGATTATCTCAGCTCACTCTATATTATTCAGAATGGGGTTCTGACAGCGTACTTGCATAAGCAGACATCAGATCAGTCTTATTATGGCACCGTCAGAGGATGTATATATATACGGCAGAAGTGCAGAGATGCTTTAGTCCTGAGTTAGTTGTTCAGTCAATCTGGGAGGACAGCACATAGTTATCCATATCTTGATTGGCATAATCCTCATTCCTATCTTTTTGTGTTCATTTCACCCCTTATCGAAATTGCGAGGACGCAATTTTTTGTAAGGTGGATGGAATGTAACACCCCGCTCCCGGAATACGTACTTAGTTGCGTATTCAGATTTTTTGATCGTATTTTCGATTTACTTCTTATATTTATTTCGTATTATGAATTATTACATGAACGTTTTGTCTTGAATTTGGATTCGTGGACTCGGAGTCAGCCCTAATCTGAACCGAGGGCCCGATCCCAGAGTATTGCTCGATTTGGACATTCCGGTATTCCGATTTGACCGATTTCAGTTTTGATCATCGTTTTCTAATATTTTAGATTTTCCATGATTCTCTGGAATTTTCCTGAATTAAGTTGAAAATCTTCAAAACCGGTGTCGACCAGTACCGCTGACCGATTCTCGGATTTTTAATTTACAAACGGAGTTGAATTTTAAGAAACGGCTTTCCAGTAACTTCTTAAAATCACATTTTCTATCTAAATACTTTTTCTGAGAATTTTCTAAATTTATCAAAATTTCACTGGATTGGGTGTCGGCCAGTATCACTGGTTGATTCCAGGAATTTTAATTTACAATTGGAATTAAATTTCTAGATTCCGCTTTCATATTACTTCTTAGAATTATATTTTCTTCTTTCAGACATTTTCTGGGATTTTTCAGATTTTATCGAAATCTGGCCGACCCGGTGTAGACCGGTATTGACGGTCGACCTTATGATTTTTATTTCGAAAATGAGATTGAATTCTTGAAAACCGATTTCACCAAAAATCATTTTATAATATTTATTATTTTTGAAAATTTTGGGAAGCTTTTCAAGTTACTTTATTTTTGGGACTTTTCTGGAGTTTTCGGTGTTTTCCCAGATACCGGAGCAGTATCCAGATATTTTCCCACTTTTCTCTCTCCTTCCCCAAACGCGAGCTTCACTTCTGAGATTTTGCATTTAATGCGGAGATCCTCTCCATGCCGCATTTAATGCGCTGCCAATCAATCCCAATCAAGTATCATGACTTTTTGTCCTTTTGTTGAAACGCAGCCTTTTGCATTTCCCTGGACCCAACTCTTATTTCCCGCGTCTGGCTCTCTTGCCTGGACGCAGATCTCTTTTGCATGAGACGCAGCCATTTTTCTTTAAGTGAAACGCAAGGTTCCACTTTTAGGATGGGATGGCATCATTATTATACTCTTTTTCCTTACCATTATAAATGCCCCACTCCTTCTCTCTCCTTCATAATTCATTTCTTCTTCTCCCTTGTTTACAGCAGGCCTCAAACAGCAAGCATCAGCCATGGCCATCCTTTGGCCACCCATTTCTCCATCATTTCTCCACTATTTTCACCCTAAATTCCACCACCTCTTCCTCCTCCATCTCCTCCTTCATTTCACCAACAACTAACAACCACAACACCACCTCCACCATCTTCTTCTTCCTCATTTCTCCACCATGAACCCTTTAAGCTCCAAAGTTTCACCACCCTCTCCACCACCATGTGCTCCACCGTAGCCACCACCGAGTATACCATCTCACCTCCACGGCGAGCTCTTTCATACTAGCCGACCCGTCGCTCCCCGTGGCATCGTTTGCAAAATCCTATTTTGACCACTTGAACTAGACTTGCACCATCACTTTCATCTCTTGTGAAGACCGGCCTCACCTTTTGGTTTGGGGCCGCGTTCTTCTCCGTTGGCGCGACGCAAAGGGCCGGTACCCTCCTTTTGGATTGGGGCCGAACTTCCCTTTGCTGGACGCAGCAAGGATCATCTTGGGCGAGTGTTCTTCCTCACCAAGACTTGGTTAAACTTGTAATTGCATACCAAAGATCACAACTCTTAAAACTGTTTCTGCTCGCTGTTTTACAGCATTAGTCGACTTGACCCCTTGACCAGTCGACTAACCCCTTGAAACGCAGTCTGGTTTCTTGTGACGCGGTTCTGTTAGTCGACTACAAGTTTTCCCAGTCGACTAACCCTGTTCTGAAACGCGTCCTTTTCCTGGAACGCTGCCTACTCTTTCATCCCTTATTGACTAACTCTTTCTTGTGAGACGCGGACTTGTGAAATGCGGATTCATGAGACGCGGACTTGGGGCAAGACGCGGACTTGTGGAACGCAACTTCGTGAGACGCAGTCTTGCGAAACGCAGCTCATTAGTCGACTACCCTAACCTCCTAGTCGACTACCTTTCCTTCTGAAGACGCGGATCTTTGAAACGCGGACTCCACCAGTCGACTAACCCACTGCTTCCAGTCGACTAACGCAGCTCCCTTGAAACGCAGCTTTTCTGAAACGCAGCCCTCCTAGTCGACTAACCCTATGTTCTAGTCGACTAACTTTCTTTCTGAAAACGCAGAACTCTGAACGCAGCTCTATTAGTCGACTGAGCCCTCTTCTATAGTCGACTAACTCCTTTATCAGTCGACTACATGTTTCTCCCTAGTTGACTAAGTATGGCTGTTTGTTGTAGCTAATTCCTTTCTTGATTATGGATCTTATCCTCAAGTCATGCATTATATATGATGACCTGTCACTTGACAAATATCACCTTCCCTCCTCTCTGTTTGTTCCTAACGCGGATCCCATGACCGCGTCCGTGTTCTTCTTGTGTTAACGCGACGCAGCACCCGCATCCGCGTCCGCGTTCTCCTCGCGTCCTGTTTTGAACACGGGTCTCGAACCCCGCGTTTGCGGTGCCTTCACGACGCAACTCCCGCGTCTGGGATTCCCGCGTCTGCTATTCCTGCGACGCGACTCTCGCGTCTCACTCTTAAAACTCGCGTTCCTATGCATACTCCCTCTCTCCCTGGACTTCTCCCTTACTTGCCTTTTAACACGTTACGCGTTGATTCCTGGATTCCGGAGATCGAGGATTTCACTATATTTATTAAAGATTAGGGGAGTGATCTCGCTATCCTCTTGCCTTACTATTTTATTGGTTATGCGAGTGATCTCGCTATCCTCTTGCCTTACTATTTTATTGGTTATGCGAGTGATCTCGCTATCCTCTTGCCTTACTATTTTATTGGTTATGCGAGTGTTCTCGCTTTCTTCTCAGCTTTCCCTTTCATCTGGTCAACTTATATTATTCATGATTTATGTTGTTTGGAGCTAACACCTTCTTTGATGGTGTTCAACTATTACTTGACAATCTTGATATGCTGGTATTTGACATGCTTTTGCTTGATACTTACCATCCACATGCTAATGCCTGTCACCTGTTTATACTACTTGTCATTTCATGCTACTATTTAACACATGTATATCACCTGTCAACTGACTTGTTATCACCTAACACCTGACATGCTACTACCTTGGCAAGACCTCCTTGTTATGACATGACTTGCCACCAGACTAATATCAATCTCTTGACATGACTGGTTACCTGTCTAATATCATCACCCTGTCATGCTATCACTTGACCCCAGCATGATATACTTGACCTGTGATTATCACATTTACGGGAACCCTGTCTTGTTATCCTGTACTATGTACAGTGACCTGATATCCTGTATCATGATCAGTGACCTGTTATCCTGTATTATATACGTGACCTGAACTCCTGAATTCCTGATCATGTCCTGCTCCTGTTATTCCCGTAAATTGATAATTAACCTAATAAATCATAAAAGGAACAACTTGTATTGGGTCGGGGGAAACATGCGGATATCAATATGTATTCGTGTTTACAGTGGCTTTTAGGAATGTTGTGCAACTACATGTTCCGGTCTGACCTGTGGGCCTCCAGGGGACCGAGGGGAGAGTTGGCTCCCTCATTACTGGTACCATCATGATAAGGGCATACATAAGTCCCTCCTGTTAGCCTTGCGGCAGGTTCCGTCACCAAGCAACGGAACAATCCTGGGCCGTGGTCCCGGGTATGTACGGGACCCACTGTAAACATAGTTCGTTGATACCCCCGCTAGTTTCCAATAACAACCTTGCTTTACTCGGATATGGATCTATGTGTGCTGGGACGCTAGTTCACATAGCTAGATATCAGGGTAAGACGAGTAATAATAAAGTGTCTAATAACCGGCTCTTTAAGTTGTAAGTAGAGGTATGTGGAATGGGACGCATACTGAAGCCTGCAGCTTAAACGGCTATGAATCTGTGATATGCCTTACCATATTTGCTTGTCCCGGATTTTACTTCGGATTTCCGGTTTTATGATTATTATTATGTTAACTGCTCATGCTCTGCTTTATCCCTGGTATCCACCTGCCTCCTGTTTATTTTCTTATCATGCCCTGAGTGCAGTCGGATTGTATGTGCTTGGATTATGGTGACATAAGATAAAGGTATATAGATGAGGGTTTCCTTGTTTGGATTATTCCTTCGACGTACTAGTCTTATGGAGCCGTGATCTGAAACCATACAATCAGATTCGCTCGTCCTCGGCTATACTTGGTCTTATCGCTTTACATGTGCTTACCCTTGCTCGCCACTTGGCTTTTGCTTCACCACTCGCCTGGGGAGTTTCATCTGACTCCCCTGGATTCTCATGTCCAGGTCATGGAGATTGAAGTGCGTGGATTCTCCCTGTTGCTGATCAGAGTGGCGTAACGGTAGCGTGGATCTCCAGCAGACCGTTCAGAGCTCTATTCTTCCAGGCCCCCTGTGTGCCTCTCGAGTTTTCCTTTAGTAAAACTCGTGAGTGCCCTTTTGTACTATTCATCCATGTACATCTGCTTGTAATCTCGCAATTGCGCATGTCAGTGATGTAATATTCATGTAATATTGGATCACCTCTGGTGATAACTTTGTAATTGTACTCATGTGTTGGAATGTATAATGCACCACTTGCTTCCGTACTCTGATTCTTGCCTGTACTGATGCTTAGCGTATATACGTGAAGGTACTTCTGACTTGCGTATATACGTTGCAGTAATGTCTCCGTATCCGCCAGGATCGGGGCGTTACAATTGCAGCAATGATGCTGCTACTGCAGTTGCAGCTGGGTTGCAGGGCATGGGTCGGGCGCTTGCAGGGGATGGGGAGAAGGAAAGAGAAAAAGAAAAGAAGAAAAAGAAAGAAAAGAAAGGAAAGGAAAAGGAAGGAAAAGAAAATAAGGAAAATTAATAATTAATTATATTATTAAATATTTAAATAAATATGATAACTTGGGATTAAAAAGTAGAGGAGTGGAGAAGGAAAAAGCAAGAAAAGAAAAGAACGAAAAAATAATATTATTATTTTAATAGGGCGAAAATTTGACTATTTCAGAAAAGTTTTGAAAAATTCTCAAAAAAAGTAAATATTATTTTAAGATGCTTGTTGAAATTAGATTCGAGAAATTTGATTTAATTTTCAAATTAAAAATCCTAGAACCTTCCGGCGATACCGGCCGACAGCAGAATCGGTAAATTTTTGATAAATTTAGAAAAATTTTAAAAAATGTTTTTAGATAGAAAATGAAATTCTAAGAAGTAACATGAAAGCCGTTTTTAAAAATTCAATTCTGTTTGAAAACTAAAAATCCGAGAATCAGTCAGCGATGCCGACCAACACCGGTTTTGGAGATTTTACAGAAAAATTCTGAAAAATTTTAGAAAATCATGAAAAATCTAAAATGTTAGAAAACAGTGTCTGAAACTAAAATCGGTCAAATCAGACTAATAGAAAGGTCAAATCGGGCTACATGCTGGTACCGAGTTCCCGGTCCGGGTCAGGGTTGACTCTAGGTCTGAGAATTCAGATTCGATACACAATAACACAAGTAATCACAACCCAAAAGTAAATACCAGAAGAAAATTGAGCAATATGATTGAAATTTTTGGGACACGTATCTGGGTACGTATCTCGGGAACGGGGTGCTACAAAAACCCTCAATTCCTCCACTCCAACCACCCTACCACCATCTCCTCCTCCTCCTCCAACTCCCCACAACCACCATCAACCACCACAACTACCACCACCATCAACCACCACCACCTTCAACAACTACAAACAACAACAACAACAACACCACAACATCCCCAAACCCCCTCCTCCCGGGGCTAAGCCGCGCCGTCTCCCTCCTCCGGCGGCGGCGGGGTCGCCAGGCCGCCGGCCACCACCCCCTTCCCCTTCCCCTTCTTTTTCCTTCTTTTCTTCTTTCTTTCCTTTCTTTCTTTTATTCCTTTTCTTTTTCCTCCTTTCCACTTTTACCTATCCCCTCATTTCCTTATTACCTCTCTATATTTTCCAACATACCCCTCTTCTTCATTTCTTTATTTCCTCTTTCCACTTTTCCTTTTTTTCTCTTTAAACACTTCCAACAAATACTCTCTTTCTCTATCTCTCTCTAATTAATCCTCTCTCTCCTCCCTTATTCTCTCTAATATATATTTATATATATAATTATATTATATGTATATATATTATATGGATTAGTAGAATGCTCGCACGTGTTTGCGGATTTTCCAGATATTACTCGGTATTTCGTTCTGGTTTTTAGGCGAGTACATTTATTGTGTTGCTTCATGCTTTATTACCATCGTTACATGCTTAATAATTATTATCCTACTTTTTAATTCATAATGTCTCGTTATGCGAATACTTTTCTTTTGTTACTTCATGCCTTATTAATGCTACTCTGGCTTTTACTACCTGATACATCGTTATACGAATCCATTACTTGTGTTGCTTCATACTTTGCTGTCATCGTTTCATACCTAGTGATTGCTATTTTAACGTCTATTGCATGATATATTGACATGTTATACTTGACACCTGACTCTGATACTTGAGATCTGACACCGGTATTTGACATGTTATTACTTGATACCTGATCTGTGGCACTTGATATCTGACACCGGTATTTGACATGTTATTATTTGACACCTGATACTTGACACTTGATATCTGACACCGGTATTTGACATGTTATTACTTGACACCTGATACTTGACACTTGATATCTGACACCGGTACTTCACATGTTATTACTTGACACCTGATACTTGACACTTGATATCTGATACCAGTACTTGACATGTTATCATTTGACACCAGATATCTGACACCTGATATATGACACTAGACAATTGACATGCTATCACTAACTTGACATGCTTTCACATGGCACTAGCATATTTGACCTGATATCATGACACCTGACTGGATACTTGATTGAGCCAAACCTGTACAAAAAAATACAGAAATTTAGAACAGTGATAGGTCCTCAATTCTACCGTGTAGTCTAGGGCTAACGGATCGTGACCCACAGGGAGGGACAGCGATGGAAACGTTATGTAAGTTTTTTCTTTAATTTACACAAACTAATTAATACTTATCTCCTCAGTTATAAAAAGAAAATAAAAATATTAAGTTAAGTTAAGAGAAGATGGTACAAGAAGAGATGGTGGTGTTGTTTTATTTTAAAAAGAAAAAAAGAAACAAAAAGAGATAAAGAAAAGTGTCGATGCAAAAATCAAAAATAAAAAGAAATAAAATAAGAATATTTATCTCTACTTTTGAACGATAATGAAATTTACCTTGGCATGGAGTAAAGCAAAATAATAGAAAAGAATAAAGGAAAGAAAGGCTTCGGCGAGATTGAGCACAACGAAGGAAACCTCCATTGATTGTCACCTTCAATATAAGCTTCTTAAAGAAAAGATTACAATAGTCACTCTATAATAACTCTTCCTCTCTTTTGATCATGTAACTCTCTCTAGCCTAAAAAAAATAAAATAAAATAAAGAAAATAAAAATTACATTGAAGAAGAAAAGAAAACCTAAAGTAAATCTCTCTCTGGAGTGGTGCCCTTTCTGCCTTCGAAGTTTGAGGGTATTTATAGGAGAAAAGCATAGGGATAGAACGCGTATGAAGATAGGAAAAGCTGGATATTTCTAGATTTGAATTCTCCTCTTATCTCCAAACTTGATTTTATTTATCCAGAAATTCAATTCTGATCTGTAACTTGTTAGCGTGTTAATGCTAAATATCACTTATCAGATGATAGAATTAGAACAAGTGATCAACAAAAGAATTGTAACCCTTTACGTCTTCTTTCTGTAGCATTTTGAATTATCAGATTTACGTTTTGGTAGCGAAAGTTATGATTAAAATGCTCAACTATATCCAGCCTGAATCCAAATTTAAATTGCTTCATCTCATCCGTTGATCTTCTCTCTATCCATTTATCCTCTTTGATTTTCAATTTGTCTTCTAGAATGATAAGATATACATTTATCTTCAGTAAAACCGATAGGGTTTTAAACAATCTATTTTTTTCTTGAAATTAGATGATATTATCTTATCTGATATATCCAGTTTTCAGATAAGATAGCTTCTAGAACCTTTGAATTTGAATCGATCCCCTTTCTTTTGAACTTTAGAATTTAATTGGATAAATTTCATGACTATCTTCTCCCTATCATACCCTGCATGAATTAGGACATTAAAACAAGTTATTTGCAATATTCATTACAGAATATATGTAGGAATGTAATAATATTTATGCAATATATGTGTCCAAACAAACTCCCACACTTATCTTTTGCTCGTCCTCGAGCAAAACAAAGAGAAAAGAAAAACTAAACTGACCAAATCTAACTCACTTTCGTAAAAATGCACTTAGCACGTGAAATAAGCCGTTAACTTCTAAGTTACCCCTAAAAGACGAGTTTTGCCTCGTGAGGATTTTCAGTGAATTGCACCACAAAATCTATGATGAAAAATAAATGAATAGTTAGCATTTTTTTTTGAAAAAACATTTGAAAGGAAAAAAAATATTTTGAAGTATTAATGTAAAATTTCAAGTAATCTATAAGTCATAGGATTATCAAAACTTAGTCATTCCTAAACTTAGTCTTTATTCAAAAACTTGTTTTCAATTAAGGTAAGGATTAAAATTGTATTTCTTATCTAGTCTATTATTTTACCCTAAGTCATATGCACCTTGTGACCGTGAAAAATTGGCTTAGGATTCTTCAACTCTAACTCTTATGCTTATTATTTTCTTTCTTTTTTCTTTTTTATTTATGGCGTTAATATCCCTTAGCTCTATTAGGCTTTCTAATTCGCCCATGTAACGAGCCTTAGTCGGTGACTCTCAAGCCAGACGATTTTAGGGCACCGGTGAGAAAACACCCCAACGACTTAGGACTCGAACAAAAAAGGCCACAAAACTAAGGATTTTTATTTATATGAACCACTTTTAAGCATGAATACTTATGCTTTATGAGGCACAAATACCAGCTTAATCAGAGAATTTTTTTTAATATATGTATATATATATTTTTTTTATATAAGGTATAAGAATCTTTGTTTTAGAATCCTAAGTGTGTAAGTATATAAAATATGCATATTTCATCAAGGTAAAAATCAAGACTAAATTACTTTTTCAATTTTTCTTTCTAACCTCAAAATCAAACAAATAATTTTATTTTGACCGAGTATAAGAAATCCTAATTATGATCCTCTTATTCCTTAAAATTAATTAAATTTTTTACAAAAATAAGTCAAAGTATTATTTCCTTTTCAAAAAGTTTTAAAGAAAGTTTTTTTTTAAATTAGTGAAGTTAGCATGTTAGTAGACCCTCCCCACACCTAACTCATGCATTGTCCTTAATGTATGAATGAAATGCAATAATACATGAAAAAGGAGAAAGGGATGGAAAATTGTCACCTGAAGGTGGTGGTTCCGGTGGTGGTCTCATTGGGCCAAGCGTTTCTACCCAATGTAGATACTATGGATTTTTATGGAACCCATCTTTTACTCCCCAATATGAATAGGATCGTACAAGATCCTAACATGAAATTTTTTTGGTTATATGACCAATCTTGAGATATCATTACGGTGTCATATTGATCTAAACCTTGTTCTAACAGTGGAATGTGATTTTGTGGAATGGATGACTTTGACTCAACAATGAAAGGAATAGGAACTGATACTGACTCAGGAATAAAACTCAAATCAAGTTTAGGTTCGAGAGTCGGAGTTGGTTCATGGGTTTTGTTCAAATCATAGAATTCAAGTTCACATTCATTTCCCAACAATGGAATGTGACTATCCAATATAGTTGGTTCATGTTCAAGCTCTACGGGAATAGGAATCAGTGTTGGCTTCAGAATTGGGTCCAAATCGAGTAAGGATACCAGAGTCAGCATAGATTCAAAAAGTGGAATTGAATCACAATATTGAAAATCGGTGTCACATTCATCTTCAAGTTTAATCTCATTAAAATAAAAACTTAGCAATTTGTCATTGGGTTGATATTGGTCAAGTTCAAAATTATGTGGTGAAATTGAATCTTGGTTAAAATCTCCAAGATACCATGATTCTTCATCAATATGGCTAAGAGAATCAGGAATGGTCGAAAATATGTTAGGTAGAGTTTCCTTATTCCTATCATTAATCGTGTTAATCAAATGACTCACTTTTACTTCTAGCCTATTAAGAGATTTAAGACAATCCGTTTGGGATTGAATACAATCATTTTGGGATTGAATCATGAATTTCATATTCTTTTCTAAGTCAACAGGTTCTTCTTGTTGTGGTTGGACTTGAAAATTAGAGTAAGGATCTTGAATTGGGATTTATTTGGGAGAATTGAATCCGCTATGATTTGTACTTGTCGTGTGGATTCAAGGAAGGCTTCAAAAGTCTTTCTAAAGAAGATTTCTCTTCTATAGGTTGGTCTTGGTATGGATTATATGAAGTTGTTTGTTGGCAAGGTTGTTGATGTAAGACTCGGGGAGTTGTATCCCCATTGACTTGGTGAAGAGTGGTGATGATTGTCCCATTCTTATTCATAGTATTAGGATTGGGGCATATATTGATTCAGATAAGACCAATCTGGCATACTTGATTGGTTACAGTATGTAATGTCGGGTTGGTAATATCCGAATTGAAAGAGGTTGGGGTGAAATATATATTTGAGTTATAATCAGAATAATTGTAATTATAATCCATTTTTACAAGAACAAACAAAAACAAACAAATAAACAGATAAGAAAATAAAGAAAAATCTAGCCTATGTTAGGGTAGAGCTTAGACCTAGACGACTCCTAACTGTTGATTATCCACCGGAGGTATATTGCAGAACCTGACCACAAGTTAATCGGCCAGGTAGGGACAAGATTGGTGGGAGGTATCCGCGCTTAAAAACGACGGGCCTAATTATGTCAAACCACCAACCTTCGGGGTTTCACCCCTCAATCCCCAACCTTAGTGTAGCGCCCCATTCCCGGGATACGTACCCAGATGCGTGGCCCTACTTTTTCGATCATGTTATTGCAATTTTCTTCTAATATTAGTTTTTAAGTTGTGATTTCTCATATTATTGAGTATCGGATCAAGATTCTCAGATCTAGAGTAAGCCCTGACCCGGACCAAGAACCCGATACTAGCCAGTAGCCCTATTTGACTTTCTGTAATCCGATTTGACCGATTTTAATTTCAGACACTATTTTCTAATATTTTAGATTTTTCATGATTTTCTGCAATTTTTCGAAATTTTTCTGCAAAATCTCCAAACCGTGTCGGTCGGCATCGCTGACTGATTCCCAGATTTTTAGTTTTCAAATGGGATTGAATTTTTAAAAATGGCTTTTAGAGTACTTCTTAGAATTTCATTTTCTATCTAAAAACATTTTTTGAGATTTTTCTAAATTTATTAAAATTTGTCCGATTCTGGTTCCGGCCAGTATCGCCGGAAGATTCCAGAATTTTTAATTTGAAAACTATATTGTATTTTTTGAATTTGATTTCCCGAGTATCTTAGAATAATATTTGCTATTTTTGAGGAATTTTCGGAACGTTTCTAAAACAGTCAAATTTTCGCCTTATTAAAATAATAATATAATTTACCGTTTTTTTCTTTTCTTACTTTTCCTTCTCTACTCCTCTACTTATTACCCCCAGAATATTTTATTAATTTTATTATTTAATAAAATTTATTTATTATTTTTTACTATTTCTTTTCTTTTCTTTTAAATTTTTCCTTTTTTCCTTTCTTTTTCTTTCTTTTCTTCTTTTCTTTTCTTCTCCTTCACTCCACCTCCACCTCCACTCCCACGCACACACAGCCACAGCCGCAGGAAGAGGGTAGAGCATGATGGGCTGAGCAACCCATCTCCCCCCATCTCCATGTTGGCCCAGAGGCCTTCCACTCTAGTTTTGATGATGATTAACTCATGTAGTTATGTTTACTAATTATCTTGTGATGTTTAGTTTCAGATTATTAATCAAGATATTAGTTGGTGATTGCTTCAACAAGATGGTTTGGAAGCTTTCACATGGCGATTCAAGAGCCCGAGCATCAAGATCATATATAGCACTCGTTGGAGTCAAGCTCGGTGGATCACGTTTTGGATCGAGTCAACTTGAAGATGGAGATCGTCAAGAAGACTTAGGTATCCATAGTTTAGTTTGTATTTTAGATCCATGTGTAAAGACTAGATAGTTGATATGCTCAAGTGCACAACACACACGTTTTATGGATATTGGTTTTTCGGTTTTTAGTTTAACCGATATTTGTTTTCATGAATAGTAGATCAAAACAAGTTTAATTGGTTTATATATAGTAAATTCATTCTATACATGCATGCTTAACTTCCTAGACAAACTTATTTTGACTTTCCTATTCATGTATTGAAAAATCCATGTTTGGTAAATTACAGGTTTTGGTTTTTGATAAATTTATAAGACACAAAAATGGTCAAAATGTTTGATTTTTGTGTTGTAATTTTTATCACAAGTTTGTATTTCAATGTAAAATGATAAAACTATTTTTTGGATTTTTAGAAGATTTATGGGATTTATTAGAATAATTTTTACCCTATTTTTCTGACCCAGAACAGTGCCTGACAGGCTCTGTCGGTCGACCGCACGGTCGACCGAACCAGGAGCCGGGCGATCGACCGACGTGCACAGCCTGTGCACGTCTAGCCTGGCACTTGGGCCGGTCACGGGCGGTTGACAGGACCAGAGAGCTTTGCTCTCTGTTTTTGGGCGGTCGACCGGCTTCTTCCAACGGTCAAAAAATTGACCGTTGGCGATCGACCGGCCGGTCGACCGCCAACTGTTCTGGCTGACAAAAACAGCCAACGGCTAGTTTTCTGTTTGGGCCTATATAAACCCCATTTCTTTGGGATTTTGGCCAAGATTTCAAGAGCAAAAATTCTAGAGTTTTTTTAGTGTTTTAAACAAGTTTTCAAAAGTGTTCTTGTGCCAAAAGATCAATCTTATTTGTTTTAAGTGTTTTGTTTATTTCAAAGAAATTAGGGTTTGGGAATTAATTTTGATCTAAAATTTCTATATCTATTTTGGTGTTTTCCCAATAGAATTTCTTTGATCAAAACACTTATTTTTCACACTTGAGCTATCTTCTATCCTATTCTATTAGGATCATTATTTGTGGGAAAAAGAAATTGGTTTGTAGTTGAGACATACCACTTGTTGTAAACCCTCCTTGTTTTGTTGTATCCCTCTTTGGTAGAGGTTGATTGGAGTGGTGATTTGCTCCCTCTTTGGTAGAGGTTGAGATTGTGGTTGTTTGGCTAAGGGCCCATCCCTCTTTGTGAGGTGGATTGTGTTTGTATTTCCTCAGTGGCATTTGTAAGGTTGAGAGAGGAGTTCGGTACTCCTAGTGGATTGGAAATCCTTCTCGGTGAAGGCGGGGACGTAGAGCTAGGGGCTCGAACCTCGAAACACATCTTTGTCTTTGCGTTTGATCCATTGACTCTCAACTCTCTCTCTTTATTATTGTGCCTTGCATCTATTCATATTGCTCATTCATATTATATGCTTGGTTTGTTTGTGTGTACCTCACTTGTGCTTAACCACGAGAGCTTCATATAGCACCTCAACTCTTATTCAGAGGAATCAAGAGGAGTTAGTCCAGAGTCCTTCATGGGAAATTCGGCTACACTCGTTGGTTGCACTAAGGGGCCGTTTGTTTCGCGTAAAACTCCGTAATTTGTAAATGACTTACTACCCAGTTACAACTACGGCGTTTGTTTGGACCGTAATTCGTAAAAGACTTACGTAACTCAACTAACACTCACTTGCAACCCAGTTACCACTCACTTACAGCCCAGTTTACAGTTAATTTTGTGGTCATAAAAATTTGTAATATTTTTTTATATTAATGTTAAATTTTTTTAATATTTAACTTTTTTAATATTTATTTGCAGTATTAAAACTTTTAAAATCACCAAATAGTTAATTTTGTGGTCAACTTTTTCACTTACGACTTATACATTACAACAATCAAACACCGTAAAGTACAATAAACTTTTCCACTTTACAATTTTATATTACCAACAAACACCGTAAAATTTATATACATGTAACTCATTTACAATTGTAAAAGACTTTACCAATTACAACTACGAATTACGGCCAGTTACGACAACCAAACAGACCCTAGTGTAGATTGCAATTAAGTTTTAATTTCCGCATTTAGTTTTTAGATTAGCATTATCACCTATTCACCCTCCCCTCTAGGTGATTTCACTTCATTCATCATCACCACTCCCTCTTCCATTATAACATTCTTCTCCCTTCCATTTTCATTCCATTTTCATTCCATTTCCATTTTCCATTTCAACAAAACCATCCCCACCATCACAACCGCCGCCGGCCACCATCACCACCATCGCCGGCGCCGCCCTAGCCGCCGCCGCCGCACCCCCCATCACCCCACCCCTCTTCCACACTTCCACCATCTCCAATTTCTCCCTCCTTTCCTCCAATTTCAACCAAACCCATCCCACCTCCATCTTCTTCTTCTCTAAAATACACCACAAATTCCATCAAATTCTCCACTTCCACCACCCCATCACAATCTCCTCCAACTCTCCAACACCACCAATCACCACCAAAACTACCACCACCACCAACCATCATCACCACCTCCACCATCAACAACCCAACCAATAACTCCCCAACTCCACCACTCCTCCCTCCCCTTGGGGGCTCACACGCGCGCCCTTCCCCCCGGCAGCAGCGCCGCGCCGGCAGGCCGCCGAATGGCCGGTCGGCCTTCTTTTTCTTTTTCCTTTCTTTCTTTCTTTCTTCTTTCATTATTTCTTTCTTTCTTTTCATTTCATTCCCTAAATAAAAAATATTTTCCCTCATTCCTAAAATACCCATCCCTCATCCTAAAAATTACCTCTCTATATTTACACCCAATACCCCTCTCCTTTTAAATCCTAATTCTTTTCTAAAAACACTATAATTTCTCTCTCTTTCTCTCTCTCTCTCCTCTTCCTACAACTTTCTCTCTCCTCTCTCATTCCCTCTCCCATATTTATATATATATTTATAATTATATATTTTAATATATAACTATGCGCTAGTGGCTTACTCGATCGGTTCGCTGATTCCCCGATTTTTTAACCGGTATTTCGTCCCTGTTTCAGGCGAGTACTTATTATTAACTTAAACATAATTACTCTTGTATTTATAACATGTTACTGAAATGTGGATATTTTAACATGCCTAACACTTTTTACTGTAATTTTTAGTACATGACTCCTTGCTATGCATGTCACCGGCACTCGGTATTTACACCGGCACTCAGTATTTACACCGACACTTGGCATGTTACACTTGATATATGATTTATGACTCCGGCACTCGGTATATACACCGATACTTGCCATGCTATATTTGACACGTGACTCCCGACACTGGTACTTGCCATGCTATTTTGACACATAATACCCGCCACCGGTACTTGCCATGCTATATTTGATACATGATACCCGACACCGGTACTTGCCATGCTATATTTGATACATGATACCCGACACCGGTACTTGCTATGCTACACTTATCACTTGATATAGACACCGATACTTGATATGTCGTACTTGATACCTGCTCCTGACACACGGTATATGATATGCTTTCATGTGGTACAAATACCTGGACCTGACATCGTGACTCTTGACCGGACACTACCACCCCTGATACCTGTGTATTATATGACATATTCATTGCTATCACTTTTACAGGACTGATTATTATATTATTACCATATATTTGGTACTCCTATACTCCTATATACTTAAACCCCTGAAATAGGGAGACTCCTGATATTACTCCTGATATTATACTCCTGTTGATCCCCTAATAGGATAACCATGAAGATTGATTACTATGAATACTCTGTGGACATTATCACTGGACAAATTCTAATAATTAGACAACCTTACACTGGGATGGGGAAACTGATGAGTACCGATATAGTCTCCTGTTTATGATGGCCTTATAGTGTCGCGCGGCCATATACTGGATTCGACCTGGAGGCACCAGGCGTTCCTTGGGGTGTACTGGTACCCCTACTCCCTTACCTGTCGGTTGTACCATAAGCCCATGGGTGTAGGCTGTCTAAAAATATCCAACAGACAAGCTACTAAGAAAGCAGAGTTCCAGCAACAAGGCGCGTCGGCCCGAAGCCCCGCGTCTCAGCAACAAGGCGCGTCGGCCCGAAGCCCGCGTCTCAGCAACAAGGCGCGTCGGCCCGAAGCCCCGCGTCTCAGCAACAAGGCGCGTCGGCCCGAAGCCCCGCGTCTCAGCAACAAGGCGCGTCGGCCCGAAGCCCCGCGTCTCAGCAACAAGGCGCGTTGGTCCGAAGCCCGCGTCTCAGCAACAAGGCGCGTCGGCCCGAAGCCCGCGTCTCAGTTGCAACTACCCGAAATAAGGGGCCAGTCACCGCACATGTAGCAGGAAGTGGCCCCTCATTGTGGAGCGTTTTCAGGGGGCACGATCACCCCCTAAAAACCCTATAAATAGTCCCGTCACTATTGAAGGAGGGGACGATTGACGACGAGAAGGAAAAAGGACGACAATCAAAGGAGAGATCAACGACAGAGAGAGAAAAAAACCCTTCAGCGAGCTTACTGAGTACTAGCCGCTCTTCGCCTACCTCCTCTTTGAGAGTTTTGGTAGACTGAGCTGAGTTACTCTTTCTACCGACCGAAGAGAAGACCCCCGACGGTCCAGGACGGTCATCTGGTCAACGGAGAACAAGATTCACTCTCCATCGCCACACGAAGAACCCAGCCTTAAACAAAGGGAAGATTCAGACATCCTCCCTCCCTTGTAACTGGAAAAGAGGAAGAGTAGTTCTTTTGGTTGTAATCGTTTCGCTTGAATCAAGGAAATCTTTTACAGCTAAAACCACTTTCTCCGACCACCAGATTTTCCGGCGCGTACAAGAGATGGCGACTCCGCTGGGGACTACTTCGTTACTGACGAGCGCACCGTGGTGCAAGATGACGTTCTCCGTAAGGGGAAAATGGTCGAATCCCTCGTCGTCGAGTTCGACCAGGCGAAGTATGAAGAGTTCCTCTCTTCTGGCTCCAAGAGCCCAAAGACCCGCGTCTGCCGCAGGGTCTCAAGTGGACAGCCCCCTGAAGCCCAATCTGAGGCTCTGTCGGGTGCTCCTGCTGCCCACTGTGCCAAGTTTGGTTCACGCGCCGACGCCTCCCAGAAGGCCCGCGTAACCTCAGACACCTCTACTGCGATCAACCGCGTCGCGCAGAGCACACGCGCCAACGCCTCTCTGAAGGCCCGCGTGGTCCCCGGCACATCTACTGGTGCGATCGACCGTGTCGCACAGAACGCCCGCGTCAGCGTCTCTCAGGAGACCCGCGTGGCAAACACCCCTGGTTCTACAAACCAGGAAGTTGTTGGCTTCTCTCTTCCTCCACGGCGCAATCGGAATGCCGAGCGTCGACAGAGAAGACGCGCGCGTCAACACTCGGTCGGAACCGTTGGTTTTCTGACTGGGGTTGAACGCAGCGTACGATCCGATGCCTTGCCCGCACCTCGTCCAGTGCGAGAGGTCCGTGTTTGGCGACCCAAACGCGAGACTCCCCAAGTTGAGCCTTCTGAAGACCAACTTGCCAAACGCCAAAGCGAAGCTTCTGCGTCTTGTCAAACACAGGAAGCACGCGCCCATAGGCGTGGGGCCCAGCAGCCCACTCTCTCCCAAGTCTCTCTGCTCCAACGCAGCAGACAGCAACGCGAAAGTCGCGTCTCATATCAACAGAGACGCCAGACGCGCGTGACGCAGCCGCGACGCAACAGCCGCGTTTCTGAAACCTGTGTCCAGGCTGAACAGCACATGACTGTCTCCCGTCGTCGACGTTGCGAGACCAGTCTCTTTAATCCCCCTCCCACAGATTTGAGGGATTATTTGACAAGGAAAAGGAGTGCCAATCAGACCACTTCTCCATGCTGCTGTCAACAGCTCATCCAGATGCTCTCTGGATGCCATTGCGAGTCAGGCGTGCACCAGCCGTCTTTAATTAGACAGCTGACCCTGATTCCCCCGTCAGCCAAGAGAAGACGCTCCCACAGGAGGAGAACCTTCTCAGATGTTGAATACCCGGAGCTTACTGCAAACATGACTAGCAGAAGCAAGGGAAAACAACTAATGGTCAACTCAGAGGAATCTGACTCTGAACCGGAGGGGGTGTATCAACACACTCGCACCCGGACAGGGGCCATTCCCCCAATTGACTATAATGCCTTAGCCCGCGGCATTAGAATGGGTGGTTCTCACTCCGCTATAGTGGAGTCGCAGGCTTCAAACTCTTCCGTCGAGAAGGAGGCTTCCGCCTACATGGCCGACACTCCTGAGGAGACGACCAGGCGTTTAGAGCAGACGCAGAAGCACCAGATGGATATAATCGCCTCTCAACAGAGATCCATTGACTCCCTCAAGCATATGCTTGAGAAATTGCTTGAAGAAAGAGCGAGATCTCCTCCTAGAAGGCCGAAGGGGAAAGGGAGAAAGGGAGGAAGCCCACCCTCCGAATCTTCTGACGAGACACGACGATCTACCTCGGATGTGTCCAAGCCCTCGTCGCAGGCAAGAAGCGACCAAGACCAGGAGAAGACTCATGCTAAGAGGGTGAGTCAATTGGAACGACGCCTCGAGGCCCTTGCCAATCGCAAGGACCTCCAAGAAGCAGGAGTGGTCCGGCCCTATCCGGCTGAGTGGGACTTAGTTCCATACCCTCCTAAGTTCAAGGCTCCAACCCTCCAAGCATTCGACGGGAAGGGGTCACCCAACCAGCATATCTACTACTTCAAATCCCAGACCGGGAACGTGGTAGATAATGACGCCATCCTGGCGCGACTGTTCATCGGCACCCTGAAAGGGTTGGCTTTTGAGTGGTTTATGAAGCTCCCGGAGGGTTCTATCAAGAACTGGGGGGATCTAGAGAAGCTGTTCTTGACACGCTTCTTCGAAGACGACTCCGAAGTCACAATGCCTACCCTTTTAGCTACAAAACAGCGAAAGGGAGAGTCCGTCAAGTCTTTCGTAGAAAGATTTCGGAACATGGCACTCCGATGTCCAAGCGGCATGACCCAGGCCACCCTGGTGGAAACATGTCGCCATAATCTCCAAACCTCACTCCTTGCTCAAATAGGAGTTGCTGAAAGCCGCACCTGGAAACAATTAGTCCAGCAAGGTGAACAGGCTGAGGAGATTGTCGCCCGCGTCAGAGCGGAAGAAGGCAAGCCCAGGCCAGAGAGGTCGACAAGGCGTGCACCAGACACATCCCTCCAAACCAAGCGGAAGGATAATTTGGCGACGGAGACCAAATCTCCCACCAAACCTCAAACAGGCAGGGCAAGTGGCTCTTCAAGCCAGCCACGCCCCAACAAGCAGTATTCCTTCAAGGAGGAACACGTCGATTCGCTCTTCAAGCTACTCAACAAGAGCAATCGACTGAAGCTCCCTGAAATTAGGCGCCCGGAGGAAGTCGGCAAGACCGACAATCCCACCTACTGCTTATACCACAGGATGCTCGGACATCCTACCAAAAGCTGCTACGTCTTTAAGGACATCCTTCAAGCTCTGATTGACGCGGAGGTATTAAAACTCCGACCGGAGCAAAAGAAGATGACGGCCAACATGACGTCGATTCTCCAGTTTGGGACACGACCCCCGACACCCGTGGGGGTGATCTCTGTCCCGAAAGGAGAACTGAGGGTGGTCAACACAGACCCTCATCAGCAGCGGGAGAAAGGCTTGGTACCCATCCCTACACCTCGAGGGGAAATCATGTGGGTCCACCCTGACCTCGTCGACGAGCAACAATGGACGACTGTGACCAACAGGAAGTCCAAAGGCAAAGGGAAGACTTCATCTTGCCATGTGATATGCGCTTCCTCTCGAGAAGCGGACACTGATGTTCCCTCGCTGACTGACTCAGAAGAGGAAACAATAGTCCTGGCCGCAGAGCCCAGCCAACCTACGGCGGGGACCCGTTCAGGACAGGCATACTTGAAGCAGTACGGCGAGACAGCAGCGGCTTCTCCGCAACCAGCCGTAGAACCAGCCAAGCCCTCCACGAAACCACCTGTGGAGAAACAGAAAGAAACCCGGTTTTCTCGGGCTCTTCTAAAGGTGCAACAGAAGGATCCTCGACACCTTACCGCTTCGACGTCTTGGCTCAACTAGCCAACATCCCGGCACGCATCACCTTGTATGAACTCCTGAGGCTATCAAAGTCAACCAGAGAGGCTCTACAAGAAGCTTTGGCAAACGCTGAGGTCTTCATGACTCGTGTGCCAAGGGAGGAAGATGTAGAGGATTGCCTCCACGCCTCCCCAAATGCTCCCTGCATCACCTTCACAACAGACGACATGCAGGTTAAAGGGAAGCATGACCGACCCCTATACTTCACAGGGTATATTGGGTCATCCGAGGTGAACCGCATCCAGGTAGACCCAGGGTCTGCGCTAAGCATCATACCTCGCCGGGTTATGCAGTTTCTAGGCATTCCTACCCATCGTCTGAGCCCTACCCAGACGACTATTTACGGGTTCAATGCCAACAGCTCCCGCCCGATGGGGAAGATCAAGCTCAAATGCCAGATCGGGAGCCTCAAGTCGGAAGTGACGTGTTACGTCATTGACGCGGACACTTCCTACAACCTGTTGCTGGGACGACCATGGATTCACCGCAATTCCATCGTTCCCTCTACTCTCCACCAAGTCATGAAATACATTGACGAGAGTGGACAGGTCCGAACGTTGATTGCCGAAAGGCATCCGTTTAAAGGGGTTGAAAATTATTTCACGGACTCCCTCTTATATCAGGATCCGGAGGAGACTAATGAAACCCCACAACCAGAGGAGCCAGACTCTGGTAATGAAGCTGACATTGAGCCTGAGAAAGAAGAGTGCCTGTGGGAGTTGGAACCACTTGTAAAGAGCACTAATAAGCTCGATGTTGATACCACCGACGATGCGGGTGGTTGGTACATTAATGAAGATTTAGATTTTGCGTATTTTCCTGTGTATGTTTCCGATTCAATACCGTCGGATACCACTACCGACGTGGACGATGACCTCTGGTCGGCAATAGATGCTTTGACATCTTTGCATGTACCGGTGAAATCATCCTTCGGGACGTACCAGGATAATGGAGACGCGCAAGAGTCTGTATTCATGGTTCCAGCCAGACGAAAAGGCCAAAGACCAATACTTTTTGGGCGAATCGCGTCTGAACCAATGCCCCACGAAGAATCGGAAGGTGAGGATGAATCCCCTCAGTTCGATCATTATGAACCGAAAACGCTCAAGATGATGAAGCGCATGGGGTATGATCTAACCAACAGGCCTGGGTTGAACTTCGGAAAAGGAAGAAGAACACTGCTTCGATCCTTTGTACCGAAAGGGAAAACCCCTGATTACTATCATCAGACGCGCCGGGGGTTGGGCTATATATCAACCCAGTGCCATCAGCCTCTGATTCGGAGAGACTGTCAAGTCATGACTGCTCATCAGACACGTCGTCGTGGGAATCAGATGTCAGTGTCGGCAACATCTTCAAAGGGCTTTCAGTAAACATGGTTTCGACAAGCCATATGGAGGATGAAGATGAAGAAATGATCCAATCTGATACAGACCCTTGGATCAGACATTTGAATGCTCTTTGGGACATCCGCTTTGAACAGCGTGAGCCACCCACAGAAGACAAGGTTGTTCAAGTCAACCTAGGAGATGAAGCCAATCCTAAACCCATCTTCATAAGTGACGGCCTGTCACCTTCGGAGAAGAAGGATTTAATATCTCTTGTACAAGAGTATATAGATGTCTTCGCCTGGAATTATGAGGACATGCCTGGACTTGATCCTCAAGTGGCTATGCATCGCCTCAACATCAATCCGGACATGAAGCCTGTTAAACAACAGCAGCGACGGTTCCGTCCAGAGATAATGGAGGCAATTCAATCAGAAGTCAGAAAGCTTATCGACTCCGGCTTTATCAGGGAAGAACAGCATCCCGACTGGGTAGCCAACATCGTCCCCGTCGCCAAGAAGAACGGGAAGATCCGGATCTGCATCGACTTCCGTGATCTAAACGAGGCCTGCCCCAAAGACGAATTCCCATTGCCAATCACAGATGTCATGATTGACAATACTTGTGGATTCGAGCGAATGTCCTTTATGGACGGGTTCTCAGGATATAATCAAATCAAGATGTATCCCGATGACGAAAAGCACACCTCCTTCAGGACACCTCTAGGGGTATATTGCTACACCGTCATGCCCTTCGGTCTGAAAAATGCGGGGGCAACCTACCAAAGGGCCATGAATGCCATTTTCCATCGGCAGATACGCAAAACGGTGGAATGTTATGTCGACGACATCGCGGTGAAAAGCCGCACTAAAGGTGATCACATAGCAGACCTGAGGGTGGTCTTCGACATCATGCGGGCTCATCAATTGAAGATGAACCCCACCAAGTCCTTCCTGGGGGTAGCCAGTGGCAAATTCCTAGGGTTTGTTGTGACTTCCACAGGAATCCATTTGGATCCGGAGAAAGTCCGTGCTATCCAAGAGATGCAACCCCCCAGAAGCCTCAAGGAGCTCAGAGGATTACAAGGACGATTGGCATACATCCGCAGATTCATTTCAAATCTCTCCGGGAGATGCCAACCCTTCGCTAAGCTGATGAAGAAGGGCGTTTCGTTCATTTGGGACGACGCTTGCCAGCAAGCATTTGAGGAGATCAAGCACTACCTCACCCAACCACCAGTCCTGGCAGCTCCGGTATCCGGAAAGCCTTTCCTGGTGTACGTCCGATCAATGGATCATTCTTTGGGAGCTCTACTAGCTCAGAATGATGACCAGGGGCGAGAACAAGCAATCTACTACCTAAGTAGAACGATGATCGGAGCCGAACATCGGTATAACCCGATCGAGAAGGAATGTTTGGCACTGGTGTTCGCCATTCAGAAAATGCGACACTATCTGGTGGGCCAAACCATAAATGTCATATCCAAAGTCAACCCCCTGAGGTTACTTATGACAAAGCCTTCTTCACTAAATGGCCGGCTGGCAAAATGGGCCATATTGCTCTCTCAATACGAGATGCACTTCCTACCACAAAAGGCTATTAAGGGACAAGCGGTGGCGGACTTCTTAGCTGAACACCCAGATCCCAGGGCAGCCAAACTCTACGAGGATCTCCCAGATGAGGTCGCCGAAGTCTGCCTAGCTCAGACATCGTTCGAAAGTCAAGTATGGCAACTTTTCTTCGACGGTGCATCAAGGGCAAGCCCGAAGGGACACACAGTAGCGGGGGTAGGAGTGGTACTCGTCTCCCCACAAAATTACGTGATTCCCCGAGCTATCTCGTTAACCGAGCCCTGTTCCAACAATGTGGCGGAATACAACGCTCTTTTGATTGGGATGCAATTCGCCGATGAGATTGGCGTTAAAAATCTCGAGGCATACGGTGATTCTAAACTCATCGTCAGCCAAGTTCGCGGAGAGTATGAGGTCAGGCATGAAGATCTAGTACCCTACTACAACGCGACAATCCACATGGCCGAGAGGTTTTCAAACTTCTACATCGACCATGTACCGCGCAAGCAAAATGCGCATGCAGATGCACTTGCATCCCTTGCTGCCTCCTTAGCTCTTCCAGCCGGAGCAATGGAGAAGGTATTCGTCTATAGCCACGACCTATACTGCCCAAAAAGTCCCCTCGGAGACTACCAGAGGTCAACGGGAGATCGTCGCGGTAAGGAAACACTTGAAGTGTCAACCGATCCAGAGCTTAAAGACTGGCGATTCCCCTACATTGATTTTGTCTTGTACGGCATCTTGCCCGAAGACACCAGGGAGGCGGCTGCCATCCGAAGGAAAGCCTCCAAATTCTACTACAATGCGATTTCGCGAACATTGTATCGTAGATCGCATGACGGGATCCTGCTCCGGTGCCTCTCATCAAAAGAAGCCCACGAAGTGTTGAAAGAAGCCCACGATGGTACGTGTGGAGCTCATCAACCTGGCCCGAAGCTGGCAAACCGACTCCAAAGATTGGGTTACTACTGGCCCAAGATGGTTGCCGATGCTGTTGCCTATGCCAAAAGATGTCACGCCTGTCAAATACATGGCGATTTCATCCATCAAGCACCAGGATACCTCCACTCTACGACCTCTACCTGGCCGTTCGAAATGTGGGGGATGGACGTGGTTGGTCCTATCAGCCCACCATCATCAAAGGGACATCGGTTCATCCTAGCGATAACCGATTACTTCTCAAAGTGGGCCGAAGCTATCCCTTTGAAAGAGGTGAAATCTTCTAACGTGATCAAGTTCGTGAAACATCACGTTATTTACCGCTTCGGTGTGCCTCGGCGGATTGTCCATGACAATGGACCCCAGTTCATCAGCCAGGCTTTTCAGAGATTCTGCGCCAAGTTCAGAATCCAGAGTGTGTCATCAACGGCATACTATCCGCCCGCTAACGGCCTCGCAGAAGCTTTCAATAAGACTATTGGCAAGCTTCTCAAGAAATTCGTCTCGAAAAGTCAACGAGACTGGGACGATAAGTTGGGCGAATGCTTATGGGCCTATCGCACGACTGTGCGAACCCCAACTAAAGCCACGCCATTTTCCTTGGTGTACGGATGCGAAGCCGTCCTTCCACTGGAAATCCAAATTCCATCTCTTCGCGTCGCCTTGACAGCGGAAATGACAACAGAGGAGAAGCATCGACAGCGACTCCAAGAATTGGAAGCCTTGGACGACAAGCGTCTGCAGGCCCAACAACAAATCGAGCTTTACCAAGCTCGTATCACCAGAGCCTTCAACAAGAAAGTCAAATCCCGAACTTTCAAGAAAGGCGACCTCGTCTTAGCCGTCCGAAGACCCATGGTCATGACGCACAAGACGAAAGGAAAATTCCAACCCAAATGGGAAGGACCGTTTGTAGTAGAGTCAGTCTACTCAAATGGATCGTATCGCCTCATAACCTCAAATGGCGATACACTCATGATGCCAATCAATGGCAAATTCCTGAAGAAATACTATCCCTAGATGGCATTCTTCCACCGATCAAGTTAAAAATACACCTCTGATCGGAAACATCCAACGCCTCCGACGGCTAAGGATAGAGGAAAATGTTGGCTTTTAAGTCCAACATAAGTCTTCGACAACTCATCATGCTGAGGGGAATAGCATGGCTAGCCCAACTCAAACGGTAGTTGGTAAAGGCATGACAAACCCGTTGACAGCTGAGGATTTGCTAAAAATCCTAAGGGACACGTTCCCATTTGATCCGACGCCTCCGACGGCTAAGGATAGAGGAAAATGTTGGCTTTTAAGTCCAACATAAGTCTTCGACAACTCATCATGCTGAGGGGAATAGCATGGCTAGCCCAACTCAAACGGTAGTTGGTAAAGGCATCTCAAATCCGTTGATAGCTGAGGGTTTGCTAAAAATCCTAAGTGGACTTGATTCCACTCTTCCCTCCAAAAATCCCTTACCAATTCTCATCCATAGAATGGTAGGACCACAAAATGCAATCATTACTATGTTAACACTATACCTCTGGTAATGAATACTCTTTGTCAAGTATAAACCTTGCTTGTTAACTCTGCATAGAGTAACAAACTCTCAAATTTGCCAAGTTAACACTATACCTCTGGCACTTCAAATTCCACTTGTCAATTCTCATCAATAGAATGACAGGTCCTCAAATTGCTCCTATCGCAAGCAAATTCTTGTCAAGTTAATATCACACCTCTGACAAAACTACTGTTTAAAGTTAACATTACACCTCTAAGCAGTACATCGAGTGCCTGTCAAGTTAATATCACACCTCTGATAGTCACCTTTCTTCAGACTTCCGTATCGAAGCTGAAATGGACGATGCCAAGTTAACACTACACTTCTAGCATCCGAGTCATCGCTAAGTTCAACAATACACCTATGGCCATGACCTTTCCTCGACTTCTTCGTCTAAGTCGAGATGACCAATGCTAAGTTCAACATCACACCTCTAGCATTACCTCACTGTTAAGTTAAACATTACACCTATGACAGTGACATTCTGAGTTAAGTTAATATCACACCTCTGACTCACATCCTTGTCGAGTTAACACCACACTTCTGACAAGACTATCTCCAACCCGTTAAGTTAATATCACACCTCTAACGGTGAAAGCTTTACTAGATTCCTCGCGGGTCTAGTTTCACTTGTTATTCTCTTCAACAGAATAACAGGTCCACCTAAAGACATTGTTAGGTTAACATTACACCACTGACAATGTTTTATCAAATTCCCCAGCTGACCTTGAATCAAGTCAATCCTAGACACTTGACAAAAGTTCACCTTCTCTGGGAGCACGCATTCCCCCTATCACTTTCTTTTATAAAGTGGCGGGTCCACCAAAATCATTCTTTTGCTTCTAAAACAAAACATTCAAGACAACAGAAAGAGGCAAAAAGAAAAGTGTCACTTTTATTCATATCCAAACACATGAAAGTGATACAAAACGCTCTCTTATACAATAAGATTGAGTGTTACAATTAAGGAGTACAAAGAAGTCCCTCTCTCTCTCTGAGGCCGTACTCACTCCTTGAAGCCGCATCTGATCCTAAGTGCATGATGTCTGAAGAAGTGGCGACTGTTGGAACCGGTTGCACTTTGATGCATGACGCCAACTTCGAAAGCGCCCTAGCTGACCAAGCCAAGAGCAATGGTGTTCTTGAGGTCCGGTGGCAACAGAAGGTCCTGCAACCCTTCGTTCAGGCGCGTCTCTTTCCCTAGTAGACCATCCAACAAACATGGAGTCACTCTTGGGGTGAGAGAGGAAGTTTCGGAGTCATCACAAAGGATGCCACCCTCCACTAGGTCCAGCGGCAGCAGAGAGTCCTGCATTCATCACCATCCCTTTCCCCAGCAGGCCATCCAACGGAATGTCCTTGATGTCACTTCTGGGGTAGGGAGAGGAAGAGGATCTCATCCGCCGCCGCAACCGCCGGACCACCCTCGCCGATACTCAGCCTATCCGTCTCTTGCACCAGATCTGAAGAGACCTTGGCGAGGGTTGGGTCCTCGTCAGAGATGTAATATACTCTCTTATAGGTGACGAGGACCATAATATATTCTCTCATAGGTGAACGTTGAACGAGTTCGCCGACCGAAGTATTCTTCCAAGGGCCCAGCAAACCTGCAAGGAACAAAAAGAGAGAATAAGAACAATCTGCAACTTAGTGTAAACAGAGAAAAACTAAGTCAGCAGAGGCGAACGCGGGAATGATCCACGCAGTCAGCCAAACGCGGGAATGATCCATGCAGTCTGCCAAGACGCAGGAATGACACGCGCAGCAAGCCAAACTGTTGCGTCAGCAGAGACAAACGCGAATCAAAACGCGGTCCCATTCTGCGCCTAGGTCAAAGAGCACAAACGCCGAAAAGGCACAGACGCCGAAAATTGCCATCTCCATGAACAGGAGTTGCAAGGTGCGGGTCTGAAACCTTTTTTGGAATTCGTCCAAGGCATTGGCCATGAAACGCGCTAAGGCATAAGCCATAAAACGCGCCAACGCCAAGTGCCAAAGATTCCTGCACGCGCGTCCGGAGAAGTTCAGGTCTATGGTACAAATTCCAGAAGGAGTGCACCAATGCAGACTTCATGAGGGGGTCCAGATGACATGAAGCCAAGGTACAGGCCATGGTAAATCTAAAATGTCATGGTGAAACGAACGGCATACCCGTGGAGACCTCTATCAAGAGTTGTACTCTCTGCACCAGGACGCAAACGCGGTCACAAGGCAAAGAGTTGTTTTCTCCTAAAGAGACCAAACAGGAGCTTAAAAGCCCTGGGTCATCTTCAGAGCCTTCCTCATCCATGGAGACAATTCGCTGAGGAAGATGAAGGTTCTCAAAGCGCTCTCTCTTTCAAAAAACAAAATAGTCCAAAGGCAGGATTGAAGGGAGAAGGGGCGCCCTATTTATAGGCAACTCCTGATAATAGCGATTAATGGCCCCGTAATCTGAACCGCCGGCATTAATAACTGCACAACTGCCAAGATCCAATAAGGGCCGGACGCGTGTAACGCTGCTTCGAGAACCGCCGCTGGCGCTGATCTCCAACCGCCCGCACTGGTTTCTCGTTTAAGAGAATCAATACTCAAGCCCAATCAGCAGCCGACGCGTGGACAACTGCTTCGGGAAACAAAGCGGAAAATCCGCATCTGATATTTAAAGATCACACCAAATCCCTATGACAGGCTGTATGTAACGCCTGGGAGTTTACACCCAGACGCGGATTGAAGAACTATCCACACATCCGCGTCCCAGAAAGATGCCCGCGCGAGTCAAAGTCGCGTCCCCTCAGAGAGCACTTAATCCATTTTTGAATTAAGGGAAAGGCACAAGGCTGCGTCTCCCGCGTCTGCCTGATCCGCTTCCTTCTTCGCAGAAGCAGATCCGCGTTATTCAGAGCCGCGTCTCCCTGAATGAATGCCGCGTCTCATGAAACAATGATGGCCGCGTCTCCCTATGGATTGATGCTGCGTCTTGTCAAAAGGACTTAGTCCTGCCTAAGTTCTCATGAACTAAGAACCGCGTCTCACCCTGTGATTGACGCTGCGTTCGGAGGCCGCGTTTTCACTCTATGCTGCGTCTATGCTGCGTCTCATCAAGAAGACTTAGAGCCGACGCCGCGTCTCATTGAAAGAACTTAGTCTTACCTAAGTCTAGCATTCACAGCCAGGTGGATTCATCCACAGCAACGCAAAGAAGAAGGGGATAAAAATTTTTCATACTTTTATTTCAAAAATGATAAAAGTAGATACAAACACTCTTGGTGAGCAGAGTGTCCTCTTCTTTACAAAAAAAAAGAGAGGGGAAAAAGAAAAGAAGGCTAAACGTCCTGGCTCGCCAAGGAACGGATTTGTTCCCTGAGATGATGCATCTTGATCTGACGCGCCTTCTCAGCCTCCACCATGGCTTGGACCCGCAGCTCCTCTTCAGATAGGAAGGGTTTTGCAGCCAGCTGCGCTCGCAGAGATTCCACCCTGGAAGAGTGTAGAGACAGACTCTCTTCAGCTCGCGCCTTAGCAGCTTGTTGCTCCTCAAGCTCCTCTTTGATGGTAACGAGCTTCTTCTCATTGAACGCAAGCACAGCTTCCGCCTTGGCAATGGTGTCCCGAGCCTTGGCAATGGTGTCACGAGCACTGATGATGACTTGCTCAGTGCTCTGCATGGTAAGCTCGGATTCCCTTGAATTGGCAGTTAGTCTTTGACATTCAGCCTGGGAATATTCAAGGCTGCGGGCCTCTGCAGCAATTTGTGCCTCCGCCTCCTGTCGCTCTTGTTCTTGAGTAGCTAGGAGCCTAGTCAGGGTGGCCTGGGCCTCACTAAAAGAGCCAGTATCTTCCAAGGACTCCAGCTCCTGCAGGTAGCCTCCCAGTTGCTCTACCACCTGCAGACACGCCTTGGCAAGTGAAGGGCCTCCGGTTAATTCAACGTTCACGGCCAGATTTTTAAGAAGCGTCTGGGCAAATTGGAACGAGCTGTTTCCACGTAAGATGAGATCAATACATGATCCCATCGAAGCGAAGAATTGCTGCACCATCTGACGTGCCAGTTCCCCCATGCCTTCACCACCTAGGAAGCTTCCCGACCCCTTTTCTGTCACAGGACAGGGGATATAAGGCGGATCTTCTCGCACAAGAGTCGTGCTGGCCGTCGAGACGGCAAGAGCTAGACCGGCCGCTGACACTTCCGGAGGTACTACCTCTGCAGGAGCCTCCACGATCAATGAGGGAGTGGTAAGCACGACCTCCTCAGAAACCTCCACCGAGACCTGAGCTGTATGGCCTTCTGGAAGGGTGCCAACCATCGGACCCTCCACCTGAACCCCCTCGGTCCTCTCTGCAAGTTATCGCGATGTTAGCCACAATGGTAGAAAAGCGAAACATTTAAAGCATCAGAGCTGCCTTACCAGGTTGGAGGTCCAGAGACGTCAAATCCTGCGGAATGGAAGTCTCCCCCGCTTCAGCAGTAACCTCCTCGCCCGGCAGAGTGAGAGCCTCCTCAGCCTCAGTGGTTCCTTCCTCTTCTGGCAGAGTGGAAGGCTCCCCGATCTCAACAGCTGCCCCCTTTGAGGGTATCTCAGCAGCCGAGACCTCAATCCTCTCAGGCTGGGTCAACTCTTTCACCATCTCCTCAACACGCGAAGAGGTTGTAGCGTCGGCGTCTCCGGCTGGCCCTGCAGCGTGAAAGAAGAATGATAAAACATCCTCTTCAATATGCAAAGAGAAAATTAGACAGAAGATGGGAAGAGTACCTTCAGTAGGGATAATCGCCAGCGATGGTGCAGTCGATGGCTCGCCCCCATATATTTCCTCCTCCGAGATGTGGAAGAATTTGCTCTGATCAGGAAGAGCGGGTTCATCGCCATAGTCGGTCTCGTCTTCAAAGGCGCTTTCCCCCGATATCGAAGAAGACGACAGCGCAACGCGAGGAAGCTCCGCAACAGGAGCCTTACCTCCAATTACCCCAGTGGTAGGACTAGGGTCGACTGCCCTAAGACTGGAAATGAAGATGCTAGGAGACCCCGGCTGCCGTGCCTCGTCCCTCCCATCATGAGCAGAAGAAGGCTCGGGTTGAACTGAGATGCCTACAATCTCAACATCCCCTCCAGTCATTATGTCGACCTCCACTGACTCGTCATCTTCGGCGGCGGTGGACTCGTCAACAAGCTCCCCTTCCTCCACGGTCTTACTGCGCGACCTAGGAGCACGGACTAGGGTGGGGAAATCTTCATCTTCCGACGGCTCCTCAACCCTAACAGGGATGTCTTCAGGAGGAGCCTCAACTCCAGCAGAGATATCTCCGAATTGGGAGACTTCAGCTGTTAAGTCCCTCCGAACCTTCTTTGGGGCAGGCTCAGCAATAGAAGCAGAGCGTCGACTACGCTTGCTCGCCAACTGCTTAGACCTCCTTGCCCGCGGCTCCTCCCTCGTGGCTGGTGGCTCAGCCCTTGTCGTTCGAGGCTCTGCCCTTGCCGGTCGCGGCTCCGCCCTCGCTGCTTGTGGCTCCTTCCTCGACCGTCTCTTGACCTCCTTATAAGCCTTCAGATACTGGTCGATAAGCTTCGAACGTTTACCGGACTCTGACCTGGCCTCGAGATGTGCATTGATGCTCTCAAGGCATGAAGACTCCGGAACAAGGTCTGGTGCCTGGCTGGCTTGGAAGTACCAAGCGCAGAAGCTGAAGCTCGTGCGGCACTTGGGCGTCTCGTTGGGTAGACGGAATGTTGCTCCCGTCCCTCCAGCCACACTGTAATACCAAGCCCGAGCACCCTCGAACAGGTTCCCTTCGAAGGCGAGCCGAGCATTGGGGTTCCCGACATAGAGTTGATCGTAGCCAAACTGTCGGGCAAAACGGTTCGGCATGTATGGCTCGATGGTGCAGGAAGTCCCTTGCCGGAACATCACATATCCCGGCCGGATGTTGATCAACCACCAGAAGATTCCCGCAGGCAGTTGTGTGAAGTCATCCCGACCAGCGATATCAGCGAACAACTCCCCGAAAGCCGCACCAGGAACGTCTGGGAAGCAGCGGTTGAGCTGGTAGTTCGTGGCGCAGGAAAGACACTTCCTAATATAATACAGGTAGGTGTCACGCCACTCCGAACGTTCCAGCCGCTGCACAAATGGGATACGAACCGTGCCCCCACGCGCCGCCGTCATCAAAGAAGGGCAATGCATCACGTACCAAGCCATGAGGTACGTATAAGGCAGCTCAACCCGAGGGTTAGGGCGCTTCACCTTCGGATTCCCCTCTGAGTCGACATATGGCTTTCCATGGGGGTCAACAGTCTTCGGGGGCTCGCAGAAATTCTTGGCTAACGCCCGTAGCCCACTCTGAATACCGGCCACCACAGCCGGAAGAAGAGCTATGGGGCTGCCATGAGCCAGGAGCACCGCCGGGTACACCACGTCGGCAACAATAACTTCGTGTGGCAGTGTGGGCACCACACAACGCTTCAACCACAGCATCAAGAAGCCCGCCAACAGTGCTCGACTAGAGATGGGAGTCCGGGCTTGATGGTGAAAGCTTTCAAAAACCAAGTCCGGGTCGAAACCGTCCTCGTTCGACTCCGTGGTGTAGAAGCTGTTCGGAGCCTGATCAATCCTGTCTTCGATTTCCCTATCAGAGCTGGCAGCCAGTCGGGTTATCGGGAGGTCTTTATTGCTAACATTGTTGAACAGATAACTAGCCCAAGACAACTGCTTGACTCCTCCTGATCTCCAGGTAGTTATCTGGCCGCAGATGTGGAAGTGGCACATCACCTCCCAGTAGGTCTCATATATTGCGGGAAACTCTTTTTCCAAAATGTGGAGCTCCTTAGTGGTAGGGACATATTCCTCATAAGGAATGTCCCCTGATGCCAGCCCCGAGACCTCATGCAGCTCGTGCAGTGCCAGGCCCATCTCTCCAACCGGGGTGAAGAATGTCCCCGTCAGAGAGTTATATCGCTCCAGGACTCCGAAGAAATTGTGAGAGCTCGGTGGGATACCCCACTGTACGGCCCTGATCGCCGGGTATAGTCCCACATGCTCTAGCAGCTCTTTAAGATCGGTGAGGACAAAACCCACCATCCTGCTCCACCAAATATTCCCCGTAGAATGGATCCACCCATGCGCACGGAACTCGGTAGGATAGTCACCCTCCACTTCCATAAACGAGTTAAGGAAGGTAGCAGCAAGCTGTGGTATCTCCCCGACCGGAATATTGGATTTGCGCGACGCGGGGAATAGGCCGACGGTTGACCTGTCATGACTATCATGGCGGTTTACCCTCTGGAAGCCAAAGTCTCCAAGGGTGATTTCAGGGACAGATTGGGAAATGTCCCATTCCATCTTCCGAGGGATGGACATGTGTTGGAAGTAGAACAACGGGAACATCCTCTCCATATCCGGAAGAAACAATCGTCCATCCCCTATCTGACGGAGCCATTTGTAAGTTCCTTCAGACACACGACGGCCGTCATCATGAATGCGATCTCCAAAGAAGAAGGCAGGCTTCTCCAGCGGAACGCGAGCATCCGTTGTGAATGCTGCATCGGTCATAAGCGCCCGAAAGGTTCTCCTGTCAACATTAGAGAGCCTCTCCCTGCGATCCGGCGACTGGTCAGCAGTCAATGGGACACTCATTCTTTGCACGAAGGTCAAGCTCTGGTCAGCACCACCTACATGTCCAAAATGGCGCGTCTTGACGAGTGGGCCAGAAACATGTCGCACTGCGAAAGAAAAGGACACAATCAGATACTTCATTAAAAGCAAGGAGAAATGCTGAAAAATGCTAAGTGTTCATAACCCAAACGCAGAAGAGATACTGGACGCAGGAGTTATCAAACCCGCGTCCAGACCTGCGAATCTGCGCCCACACGCAGAAGAGATACTGGACGCAGAAGTTATCAAACCCGCGTCCAGACCTGCGAATCTGCGTCCAAACGCAGAAGAGATACGGGACGCAGAAGTTATCAAACCCGCGTCCAGACCTGCAAATCCGCGTCAAGTGGCACAAAACGCAAGGATCGAGTCCGCGTTTTGCAAACCAAGACTTGCGAATTTCTCTAAGTACTTGGACTCAGACGCCAGATTCATCAAAATCGGCAGCTGATGGCGCAGAACGCAAGGATCAAGTCCGCGTCCTGCAAACCAAGACCGCGTTCGAATCCTTCACAACTAGAGATTTCCTAAGTGAAAGATCCGAAACGCAGAGTTTAACGACGCCAGGTCATCAAACCTGCGCCCCGGTTATCATCTCAAGGACTGCGTCCGAGAATCAAACACGATTCTGTGTTAAGGGTTCTTAGGGTTCTATGAACTTGTTTTAATGGCGAAACCCACGCCGAAGAGGCATTTTACCTCGGAAAACAGCCTCCTGCGCAGAGGAAGCGTCTCTCTCAGCCTCGGCGACGGTCGCCCTTGAGGACGATGCACTCGGTTTCATCTTGGGGGCCATTAAAAGTTCAAAAATCCGAGCGAGTTCGAAGATGAACAGAGAAGGAAATTCTTTCTTTTTTCTCAGCAAGTACGTTCAGAGAAGAGGATGCATCTCTCCAACTGTTGCCTTTTATGGGCACAGGGATTCGCGAAGATACGCGGCGCGTGGCCCGGTAGACGCTGCAGCGAGTCACCGCTTGACGCGTGTAACCAAATCGTTTCTGAACGGAGAAGATCATGCGTCGCAACCCCGCCACGAGTCAGCAGTCGACACGTGGAGCAGTTCATTTAATGAACCAGGAAATCCGCGCGCCAAAAGGCGAAATTTCGCCGGTTCCCTAGGCCAGCTGGCGGCGTAATCATGACATGGCACAGAATTCGCGCCCAAAGAACGCACCTCCTCGATGGACATGCCACGTCAGCCTCTCCATGAATGCATTTGGAAGGTCGCGTCTCTCTAAGAAATTCGCGTCCTTTCAGTCTGGCCAAATATCGCGTCTACCTTCTGAAAATCAGTCGCGTCTCCAGTGCCAAAGGACGCACGATTACAGAAATCGCGCCTTTACAGCAGTACCATCTCTGCTTTTTGAAAAAGAACCTGCGTTTGGCCTCCTGCTTCTGCAAAATCAGTTCAACAGTACACTGACGCAAGCAGACGACCAACCACTCCTGGCTTAAAGCGCGCCAATGACAGACTAAAAGCAATCGGAGAGGTTTAGACTGTGCATCTAAACACTCAACATGATCGACTCTGGGAGCTTCAAAGAGTTCAACAGTACACTCACAAAGGCCAACTCCAGATAAGATCAAACCCGGAGCATTAATAGTCCAATCATAAAGGCGAACGCGGCTAAAATCCAAAGTATTCCGAAATCCGTCCCATTTAACTGCGGAATGTCGAAAACTTTGGAGGGGGTTCTGTAGGCTGTCTAAAAATATCCAACAGACAAGCTACTAAGAAAGCAGAGTTCCAGCAACAAGGCGCGTCGGCCCGAAGCCCCGCGTCTCAGCAACAAGGCGCGTCGGCCCGAAGCCCCGCGTCTCAGCAACAAGGCGCGTCGGCCCGAAGCCCGCGTCTCAGCAACAAGGCGCGTCGGCCCGAAGCCCGCGTCTCAGCAACAAGGCGCGTCGGCCCGAAGCCCGCGTCTCAGCAACAAGGCGCGTTGGTCCGAAGCCCGCGTCTCAGCAACAAGGCGCGTCGGCCCGAAGCCCGCGTCTCAGTTGCAACTACCCGAAATAAGGGGCCAGTCACCGCACATGTAGCAGGAAGTGGCCCCTCATTGTGGAGCGTTTTCAGGGGGCACGATCACCCCCTAAAAACCCTATAAATAGTCCCGTCACTATTGAAGGAGGGGACGATTGACGACGAGAAGGAAAAAGGACGACAATCAAAGGAGAGATCAACGACAGAGAGAGAGAAAACCCTTCAGCGAGCTTACTGAGTACTAGCCGCTCTTCGCCTACCTCCTCTTTGAGAGTTTTGGTAGACTGAGCTGAGTTACTCTTTCTACCGACCGAAGAGAAGACCCCCGACGGTCCAGGACGGTCATCTGGTCAACGGAGAACAAGATTCACTCTCCATCGCCACACGAAGAACCCAGCCTTAAACAAAGGGAAGATTCAGACATCCTCCCTCCCTTGTAACTGGAAAAGAGGGAAGAGTAGTTCTTTTGGTTGTAATCGTTTCGCTTGAATCAAGGAAATCTTTTACAGCTAAAACCACTTTCTCCGAC
>JAVJIF010008636.1:0-107607 GCA_038442645.1 Agave tequilana
TTTTTTTAATAGGTTTTCACAAACAATAGATAGTTTTTCATTTAAGACATCGGCATAACATAATCATCACGGAAGAACTAGCACTATCATCTAGTTGAGTTTCCAAATTTACCTTAAGGGAGTCATTCCCTTGGACCATGTAGCAAGCTTGTTCGAATTCATCCTCACTAGATTCCTTCTCCACAATATTTAGCGTTTGAAGCTTTAGAGAGGCAAGATGTTCCACACTGCAAAGGCGAAATCACAATGGAAAACAGTCATAAGATAATCTTGCTTAGAGTGCTCCTAAGTGCCTCAAGGGCTTGTGCATTGGCCTCTATATGCTTGCTATTATCAAGATAAGATTTTCTTAGTAACGGTAAGGTAAACATGCATTCCTAGGGTCTTGAGATATAAACTCATCTAAACTTTCACATATTGATGTTAGAAAACATCAAACATGGGAGGGGCAATAGGTAATCCATGAGTGTATGTAAACAGACAATGTGTACAAATGCAAATACTAGATTAGTAACCAAGATCTCACTCCTAGGTGGTAAACCTAATATCAGGAGCGTAGGCTCTGATACCAATTGTAAGTACACCTAGAGGGGGGTGAATAGGTGTAAGGCTAATCTAATGACAATGATGCGAATTAAAACAAAATTACAACACACTTAGTGTAACCAAAAAGTGTAGCTGAATTTTCGGTGAAGGGCTCTGGACTATCTCCTCTAAATAAGAGTTGAGATGCTATGTAAAGCTCTCTTAGTTTAACACAAGTATGGCACACAATCAAACCCAAGCATATATATGATATGAACAATATGATGCAAATGCTCAATGAGAGAGAGAGAGAGTTAAGAGATAGTGGATCAATAGCAAACAACAAGATATGTTTCGAGGTTCGAGCCACTGCTCTACGTCCCGCTTCACACAGAAGGATTTCCACTATATCGTCCACACAGGACTCCCACATAGGGAACCTCCACTGAGGATTGGGTAAAACAATCTAGGAGTAAACAACTCCTCTCTCCAACAAATACAACCTCTTCACAAGAGGCAAGGCACAACAACTATCACCTCTACACTTAGAGGGATTGGCACTTAGCCAAAATAAGATCAACCTCACACTAGAGGGATAAGGCACTAAGCCACAACTCCACAACAATCACCTCTACACTTAGAAGGATAGGCACTTAGCCAAACAACAATCAACCTCTCAATAGAGGGATAAGGTTCAAAGCCAAACAATAAGCACAATCACCTCTACACCTAGAGGGATACCAACACAACTAAACTCCTCCACAATCACCTCTCACTAGAGGGATACCAACAACCAAACATAACCTCCACAATCACTCTCACTAGAGGGATACTAACAAATATAAGGAAGGTTACAACACTTGGTGGTATCAACAACCACAAACCAATATTCTCACAAAACAAGATCCTAATAGATAGGATAGATATGATAGCTCAAGTGTAAGGAAATAAAGAATTTGGAAATCAATATCACAAAGAAAAACTCTTGGGAAAACTTCTAGAATAGCTATAGAAATGAAGATCAAAATCCAATTCCAAAGACTCTATTTTCTTTGAATTTCCAACCCTTTAAAAACAAATAAAGATAGATCTTTATAACCCAAAAACCCTTTGAAAACTTTGCTATAAAACACTTGTAAAGATGAGAAATTTCTCTTCTAAATCTTAGCTAAAACAACTCAAGAGGATAAGTATTATACCCTCCAAAAATTCTGCCTGTTGCAGCCAGGAAAGGTCAGAAATGACCTTCCGGTCGACCACCCGGTCGACCGGCCACGGTCATTTTTATGATCGTTGTGCCTCCGGTCGACCGCCAGGTCGACCGGGACTGGACACAGAGAGCAGCAGCTCTCTGCCGGTCGACCGCCCGGTCGACCGGGGCCATTTTCAGAGAGCAGAGCTCTCTGGACGGTCGACCGACCCGGTCGACCGGCCCACCAGCGGTGCTGCCGTGCACGTTTGTGCACGTCGGTCGACCGAACTGGTCGACCGACTTCTGCAGCGGTCGACGTCGGGTCGACCGTCAGTAGGCCAGGTCCAGCTTTTATTGGGATTAAAAACTTGGCTTTTATCTTCAATTAAATCCCATAAAATCACATAAATTTCACAAAAATAAGTCTTATTAGATCTTTGAAATACAAATATGTGTGACGGAAATTCAACACATATTACAAGCTATTTGAACCATTTTTGTGATGTTGAAATTAGGCTTAAACCAAAATCGGTATTTTCCAAAAACCAAACTTTGAAATGGAAATCTGATTTTTCAAAACACCTGTAAATACAAAAACATGATATTGAAATAACTTTGAAACATATTGTATATGGATAGAATCCAATATACATATAAACATTTATATCTATGTTTTTGACATGAAATCCAAAACTGGTTAAATCGAAAACCAAAACCAATAAACTTTTGTGTGTGTGTGTGTGTGTGAACTTGAGCATATCAACACTATCTAATCTTTACAATGATCTAAACATACTAAACTAAACGCAATACCGAAGTCTTCTTGTAGAACTCCTTCTCCAAGTAGACTCGATCCAACGCGATCCAACGAGCTTGACTCCAACCGAGTACTAGATGCGATCTTGATGCTCAAGCTCTTAAATCAACATGTGAAAGCTCCAAAACTCCTTTGTTGAAGCTAAACACCTACTAATATCTTGATCAAATATCTGAAACTAAATACCACAAGATTATTAGTAAATTATAACTATATGAGTTAATCATCATCAAAACTAGAGTGAATGGCCTTTGGGCCAACATAAACCCTAATCACAAACACATAATATACAATGTATAAAAGGAGATGTGAAGCTCCCTCTACACCGTGTAAGAGATAGAGAAGAGAGGTCAAGCTCTCAATATGAGATACACTCAACATGAATCTATATATAGAGAAGATGTTAAGCTTCCCTTGCATATAAGCAATACATATCAAAACATTACGATACCAATTGAAAAATATACCAATTTATGATAAAGATATATATCAAAATATTATGATACAATTTATGATACCAATTGAAAATAAACAAAATTTTTAAGATACCAAAAGATATCAATTGAAAATATCTTAAATTTTTGATGCAAATAGAAAATGAAACATTGTACATTTTTTATATCAATTGAAATATATATTGTAAATTTTGATACCAATTGAAAATACAAACCAAATTTTTGGAAATACAAATCATTTACAATAAAGATACCAAATTGAGAATAATACCAATTAAGAATATTGATACCAATATTGAAAATGTTAGCATATACCAAAATAAAATATTTTTCATCATAAAGAATGGGAGTAAGATACCAATTGAAAATAAAACCAATTGAAAGGTAAAACAAGAGTTTTCTCCCCCTTTATGAAATACTAATAAAAACAATGCATAAGCTTGTATAAGATACCAAATGAAAAATAATTGACAATGAGGAGTAAATCAAGCTTAGCATAAACATAATTTATGATTTAAGATGTAAAGATATCGTAAGCACAATCAAATTATATATATATGTATGAAAATGTAAATACCAATCGAAATTGATATATTTGAAGTTTGAAGCATACATATATAGAAAAATACATGAGTATACAAACATGAAAATATCAATTGTGATACCAATTGAAAATATAATGAGAATCAAGTGTATAATTCATACTACCTCCCTATTCATGCACATGTTTTAAAAGATATTCAATTTTGGCATACAAGGCATGGTCGCCCATCCATCCGCCCTTAGCGTTGGTAGGGTTTTCAAAAATAGGTTTGAAAATAATTTTAGCATAATTAAAAACTCTACCAAGTGAAGAATATGAACTAGTTTAAGATAGTTTGAAATAACTAGTATAGATTCTTCAAAACATGAAACCAAATCATATATTTCATGAAGCATGCATTTTACACAAAATTTACACTCTAGATATATAAGGCTCAACAAAGTACTCACAAAATAAAGTAATGAGTAAACGCAAATAATGTGAGTGTACAAGAATCATGTGAAAAGTATAATCATGGAAATAGGCAATGAAGCTCAATGAAATTTCTTTGTAAACATGAAAAGCATAAAAATTTAATTTTCATCAAAACAATACTAACTCCAAGGCATATGTATGTTTTGTCTAAAACTGACGGTATACATACATATTCCAAACACAAATGAGTCCATAAAGGAATTTTGCATGAAAAGCAAGTGACTCAAGGGTATACATGTATATCTTAAAGTTTTGGCAAAATTAACATATACATGAAGCTAAACACATTATCATAAGAAACATGTACAAAATAGGGAATACAAGTTGAAATGCAAGAATCATCAAAACTATGCTATACTAATACATCTAATGGGTACAAATGAGCAATTAAGTACAAACATGTAAAAATCAAATGTGGCTCATTAGTTGTACAAGTATATACACAAGTTTAATGAAAACTACATCTAAACAAGTAATCAAAATATGAAGTGCAAAATCATAAGCAAATATGATCATTAAGGTAAATGCACGTGTTTAGAGTTATGATATACACAATAGCTAAACTAAAGTGAGAACACAAAAATAATAATTCATATAAATATGGGTGCATCTCAAAGACTACATATGCATATCAATAGTCTAATTACATGGCATTTAACATAATAATCATGAAAAACAAAACATGTAAAAATCAATAATATGAAAGTATGTAAACATAAATAGGAGTTAGAGATAGTTACCAAAACCATTAGGGCTAATCTCTAGATCTCCAAATAATGGTGGTTCCCACCAAACTTCCTTGAAAGTGATGTATCCAAAATTTTCACCATTTAGCACGGAACGCATCCACCATCAAGGCACCAATGCCCTCACGTCAAATGAGAGCTCACACCTACATCAAATAAAATAGGGGTGAATTTTGGTGCCCATATTCTAATGGGTCCATGGGGGTTAGCACCTTTTCTAACCCAAATAAATTTATTTGCAAAATTTGAAGTATTTAGTCTATCATAATAAAATTTTACAAGGTGGCCCTTACGTCCACAATGTGTACAAGTGTACACATTAGCATATATAGTGTTATGTGCATGAGCGTGAGAAGCATGTGTATGCCATGCTTTGTGTGCATGCATAGGAGGAGCATGTTCTTGTGAAACATGGATTCCAACGTCTGTGGTTCATGACACATTGGCTCAAAGTGGAGCCTAAACAATCAACACTCTTCTTCAAAGCACAAATGTCATTCTCAATAATAGAAGAAGAGGTGGAGCATGCAATAGGTATACTAGATGGTGAAGCATGGCAAACATGTGAATTTAAATTATTTTTCAAAGATTTATTTTCCTTTGAAACCAAATCTAGCTCTTTTGAAATTGAAGCAATTTTATTTTTCAAAGATTCGTTTTCTTTTAAAACAAAATTAGTTTTGAAGATAGAACTTCATTTTCTTCAAAACATTGTCACAATCATTTTATTTTTAAAATTGTGTTTCATTTAGAGTAAGGTCAAGTTGGATTTCAATGTGTCACTTTCACTTAAAATCTCATCCCTCTTGAAAAATCAAATCAAGTTTTGAACACAAATTCTTATTTTCTTATTCATTTTAAAAGTTTCTTTTTCAAAAGTTTGTATCTTTCTAGTAAGTTTTGACAAACAATGAAAAGTTCTTCATTTAAAGCATCAGCATCCATACTATCATAATCATCATTAGAAGAGCTAGCACAATCATCTAGTTGAGTGTCCGAGTTTATCTCAAGGGAGTCATTCCCTTGGACCATGTAGTAAGGTTGGTCAGACTCTTCTCCACTAGATTCCTCCTCCACATATTTTGTCGTTTGTAGCGCGGGAGAGGTCAGAGTGTTCCACACCGCAAAAGCGGAACACAATGAGAAACCATACACAAATCATACACAAAGATCAACCTCTCAATAGAGGGATAGGCACAAAGACAATACAATCACCTCACATTAGAGGGATAGGCACGAAGCCAAACAACAACAATCACCTCTATACTTAGAGGGATAAGGCACTAAGCCAAAACTCCAACCTCAATCACCTCTACACTAAAGAGGGATATCAACACAACCTCCACAATCACCTCTACTCAAGAGTAATAACAACAAACACAAAGAAGGTTACAACTCTTGGTGATCTCAAAGACTACAAACCAATTTCTCACCAAAATAAGATCCTAATAGATAGGATAGATAGATAGCTCAAGTGTGAGAAAATAAAGTATTTGGAAAACAAATTACAAAGAAAAACACTTGGGAAAGACTCTAGAATGAAATAGAAATGAAGATCAAAATAATTTCCCAAGACTCTTTTTCTTTGAATTTTCAACACTTTAAAACAAATAAAGAATAAATCTTTTGGCACAAAAACTCTTTTAAACTCTTGCTGAAAAACACTTGAAAGATAGGAAATTTTCTCTTCAAAAAATCTGGTGAAATCAGCTCAAGAGAAGGCATATATATAGCCTCTCAAAAATATGCCCGTTGGTAGTCTGGAAATGTCAGAAATGACCTTCCGGTCGACCGCCCGGTTGACCGGCGCAACGGTCATATTATAATCGTTGTGCCAGTCGACCGCCCACAACCATCGGTCGACCGCCCAGTCGACCGGCCAGCACCCGAGAGTAGGGTGATTTCAGTCGGTCGACCGTGCGGTCGACGGCCGAGTTGGCTGGCCATATGCATGTTTTCCTGCACATCGGTCGACCGTTCGGTTGACCGACCACTGGTCCGGTCGACCGCCAGTCAGTCTGGCTGGGGATTATGGGTATTGAAAACTTGTCTTTTAAACTTCCATAAATCCCATAAAATCACATAAATTTCTCAAAAATAAGTTCTTATAAGATCTTTGAATACCAGATATGTGTGACTAAAATTCAACACATATTACAAACAATTTGAACCATTTTTGTGATATTAAAATTTGGCTTAAACACAAAATCTGTATTTTTCAAAACTTGAATTTTTGAAATGAAAAACTGTTTTCTCCAAAACTCATATGGATACAAAAATAAGATAGTGAAACAAGTTTGAAGCATATTATATATGGATAGAATCCAATATACATAAGAAATATATATCTATGTTTTTGATATGAAATCCAAAACCGGTTAAACCGAAAACCAAAATTTAAACTTTTGTGTGTGTGAACTTGAGCATATCAATACTATCTAATCTTACATAAGATCTAAAGAATCTAAACACAAACCGAAGTCTTCTCTATCTCCAAGCCGACTCAATCCAAACGCGATCCAACGAGCTGACTCCAACCGAGTGCTAGATGCGATCTTGACGCTCGAGCTCTTGAATCTACATGTATTAGCTCCAAAACTCCTTTATTGAAGCTAAACACCTACTAATATCTTGGTCAATCACTAAAACTATTTAAACACAAGATTATTAGTAAACTATAACTACATGAGTTAATCATCATCAAAACTAGAGTGGGCCTCTGGGCCAACATCTTTTGAATCCTGGCACCATAATTTCTTAGATCGTGTGGCAGAGGTCGTTGATATCTGGCAGAGGCGTTGATATCCTTCGATTTAGTTGACTGAGGATCGTGGTTATGGACTGACTTTTTTGGGGATTAGCGATTTGAATTAGAGACGTTTCGACTCCTCCTCCATCTATAAATAGGATGAAGCCCTAGAGTTGAAACGTTTTTTGTCTTCTCTGGAATATCCTTACTTCTAAACTCTTTGTTCTGGTGATTTGCCATGTCTTTCTTCTTCTTCTTCGATCAATGGAGAAAAGAGACAGGATGGGGATGGTGGAAGTGGTTACAGGCTCTTGTCATTCAGGAGTCAGGTTGGCACAAAATATCAGTCTACACGATGAGCTTGTCATAAAACATCGATTTTCAGTACGAGACTCTGCTATCATGAAGGATGAGTAGGGCTCCCACTTTGACCTGGTTTGTTCGTCTGATCTTCGATCAGATCAACCGAGTTTTAGTCTTGGGGCTCATAATCTTCTTTCCTGGTGTTGACACTCTAAAAAAGACAAGATTCTTGACTGGCCTGAATAATATCTAACTTGTTGACATCTACAAAAGGCAAGTGGCAGACAAGCCGAGGACCAGTTCTTCACCCATCTCAAAGGGACGAATCAGCAACTTGAACTCTACTGATCCAGTGAAGCAGACAGTAACCAAGATCGTCCTTAAAAGCTCGTGAGAAGGCCCAAGCAGGTCCAGAGACACTAAGTTAGCTCAACACTTAGTCTCGCCCGAGCCCACGAGATAGATCTCAAAACCAAAAGTTGCTTAGCATCGCAGGAAGCTCCTTCATAGCCTCGCTGCGAGCTAACCTACAGCTTCGCCTGGAAATGCTAAGGTAACTCCGCAGAAAGTTATCTTCGCTCGAAGCTCCACGCAGCCGCGCAAAAGGTTGACTGGCTCCGCTGAAGAGCTTTCTTCTAGCTTCGCCACAAGCTTCTCCCAGCTTCGCTATAAGCTCAATGCAACGACTCGCTACGAGTCCTTTATAGTCATTTTGACTAAGGAAATCTCCAGATGAAATCAAATCTCCAGTTGAGATCATGTTGATTGAAATCAAATTTGGTAGTTGCCTGCCATGATCTTTTGACTCTTCCAATCAGGTAAGAAGATCAAGGGAGTATCTCTCATTTACCGGAGCGAATCAAGGGATTAGCGCTATATGCTATCCCTAACTTCGCAGAAGCTATTTCTAGCCTCGCGGCAAGGCTACTTTCCAGATAAAAAACAGATTGACTCAATCTGTTTCCAGATTTTCAGGGCGATTATACCCTGTTTCCCTATAAATAGCCTACTAGAGGCTTACAAAAAAAAAGGGGAGAGGCACGAAGAGAGAGGAGGGACACGAAGAGAGAGGAGAAACGGGCCAGGATAGAGAGGAAATTAGAGATCTACTCTCTTGCTTCCAAGAATTCAGAGAATTGCTTCTCTAATCCTACAAGGATAAATTAAGGGTGCTAATACCCTAAGATCTCTCCCTCTCAAGGAATTTTTGGAACAGGCGAGAAGGAATTCCCAAGCGGAGGCAGCTCGAGAAGCAGCAAGAGGGCTCTACCGATTCCCTGTTCTCCGATTCTCCGAACCAAGCAAGAAGGGAGTCCAACTAGGAGGCAGTTCGATCATCTGACTGATCGCATCGTCAAAGGGATAAAGTGATCGCGCGCTGATCAGATTCCTACTGGCACATGATTGAGATTTCCTGCACACAAAAATAAAGAATTTAGATTTAGAAATAATAGTGCGAGGTGCTCAATTCTAATCCTCGGTAGCAATGGGCTATGCGGGTCGTGATCCTCAGGGAGGGACTAGCGATGGAAGCTTTGTCAATAAGTTATCTCTAAAGTTTTTATTAATTTAAAGTTAAGTTAGAAAGAAAGAAGAATGAGAATTAGAAGTGATATTTACAATGAAAGTGAGGAAAAGAAATGGGAATATGGTGGTGTGATCTAAACTAAAGAAAGAAAAGAAAGAAAATTAAACACATACATACCAACCTCTTCAGTCCTGCTTACCTTTGATCCTTTTGCGACGACTTACTTTGCTTTGGAAGGCGTTCAAGTATGGCGTATAGGATCTTCCACCTTCGCGCGACACTACGAAAAGAAAAGACTGGCAAGCGACGGCTTGTTCATCTCCATAGGCCATCAAGGGCTCTACTTGGGCTAGGTAGTCTCGAAGCGATCGGATCTCACGGGTTGCAAGTCATCAGAGAGAGAAACAATGAAACAGAATAGAAGAATAGAACAAGGATAGAAGAACATAAATAAACAAGAATAAAAGAACACAAGAATAAACAAGAATAAAAGAACACAAAACAAACCTCAAGTGGATTTCATTAACAATGGAAGAAAAGTAGGCTTACACCGCTGTCACCTCAGTACAAGCTGGGACTCCTTCCTCCATGAAAGCTTCCCTCCACTCTCAGTTACAAAATTTTACAAAAGAAAAACGAAAATAAAATCTAACCTAAACTACAAGTTAGCCTAAGAAAACCCTAAAATTCTCTGTTGGATTCTGTACGCCCTTCTCGGTTGCACTGCAGGGTATTTATAGGTGCAGAAAGAGGTAGAGTCCCAATACAACTCTCCCACGAAGGCGGTTCCTTGGATATGACTGGATTGCCGCGAAAACGCGGCTTGGGCCACGTTTCCGCGGCCTTATGGTGGCGGCTGGCCACGCGCTTTGGCGCGTGGCTTCTCTGGTCCGTCCATCTGGTCGTTTCCTTCTGGAAGCTGCATCCTGGCTCTTAATCTTTGGATTGGATATAACTTGGGAATCAAGTTACCTAGATTCCAAATCTTTTATCCACGAATTTGTGATCTTAAATTCTCCTTCTTTGGCTTTTATCCTCATCTGCAAGTTTTTAGGGTTGAATAGAAGTCTATCCTTCCCTCTTCTTTAATATTTGCAACTTTAGCCCTGTGTATTTGCAATTTTGACAATTAATATTTGCACTTTTGCACTTGGGCTTGAATATGGGCTTTTTGGCTTCTTTTAGGTATTTATTATTAAAATAAGAACTCAAGGCCTGCACACAATAAATCATAAAATATTAGTAAATGTGCAGAATTATAGGAAAAATATGAAAATGTGATGGTAAATATAATGATAAAAATGCACTTTTCACTACAATCACACCCCCACACTTATCTTTTTGCTCGTCCTCGAGTAAAAATCAAAGAGAAAAAGAAAAATTAATCTAACCTAACTCACTTTCGTAGGAAACACGGTTGCACTTAGCATGTGCAACAAGCCGTTAAACCCCTAGGTTACCCTAGAGGACGAGTGTTGTCTCGTGAGGGTTTTCAGCGGATTACACCCACAAAATCCATAAAAAGGAAATATTTGAAATACTTTTGAAAAGACTAAGTAATCTATAAGTTTTTAGGATCCTCATTTTTATTCATTCTTAGACTTAGTCTTTATAAAGTAAATTGTTATCCATTTTAGGTAAGGGTCAAAATTGAACTTCTAATATAGTCTTTTTCGTTACCAAAAATCATATGCATCCTTATGAATTATACTAGGAATTTCTTAACTTGGACTCTCATGCCCTTTATTATTTATTATTTATATATACTTTTTTTTTGATATGTATAACTCATCTAATTTTCTTTCGTGTAAGTATCAAGGCCTCTTGAGGCCCTCATACCTAACTAATTGACCATTAGATGTGTTAGTACATATATAAGTAATTTTTCCTTAATTCCTTAGGCTTTCTAATCCACCCATGTAACGAACTTAAAGTCGATGACTCCCAAACCGGTTGGCTTTAGGGCACCAGGTGAGAAAACACCCCGCGGACTCAAATTCGAGTGAAATAGGCCCTAAAACTAAGGACTTTATTTTATTTACTCACCTTTAGGCATGAATACTTATGCTTCTTGAAGCACATGTATCAGCTTAATTAGTGATTTTTTTTTTTATATATATGAGGCACAAAGGTCTTCGTCTTAGAATCCTAGATATGCATTAGGTATGCAAGTTTCATTAAAGTAAAAATTAAGACTAACTACTTATTCAATTTTCCTCCTATACCTAACATTTAAACAATTTATTTATTTTGACCAAGTTTTTAGAAATCCTAATCATGATTTTCCTAATCCTAAAACTAACTTAGATTTCTTTCAAAAGATAAGTCAAAATATTGTCCTTTTTATAATATTTTTTTATTATTAGCAAATTTGGTTAGTTTCTACCTATGTTAGTATGTTAGTAAAAGCCTACACCCACACTTATCTCATGCATTGTCCTCAATGTATGCATATATGCATGAAAAAGAAGAAGGGAAGGCAGAAGTTATCTTAAGGTGGTGGTTCCGGTGGTGGTCTAATTGGGCCAAGCGTTGCTACCCAATCAAGATAATGTAATATTTGGAGGAACCTACCAGAAATTTTCTTACATAACCCACTAAAATATATGTATAATTATTTTTTAAAATTCCACCCCATCAAATTTCCAAATTTCATAATAAATTTCAGAGTCAATTGTGTCAACCTCCTTGTCCAAAATGGAGTATGAAAAGATGAAAGTATTGACTTGGACGTGGGAAGTACGGGAACGAATACCGACTCAGGAAAGAAACTTAAATCAAGTAATGGTTCAGGAGTCAGGCTAGGTTCAGGAAGTGGGTCCAAATCAATAATGAAGCTCAAGTCCACAATAATCTTCCCACAATGGAATGTGACTCAATATGGTAATTCAAGTTCAGGAATGATAGGTGTGGGAACTGACTCTAAAATATTACCTAAGTCTGGTAACAAAACAGGAGTCAATAATGATTCGGGAATTTGAACTTGATCACAGATTTGAGAATCTAGGTCACATATCTCATTGGGTTCAATTTCATAAAAGTGAGAACTTGCCAATTTATCCATGGGACTTTCAAAATTGCACAATTGGTCAAGTTTAATATGATCATCAAAAATGGGTGATTCAAATTCATGATGAATTGGCACAGGATCCAATGTTGACTCGGGAAAAGTAAAATCAGGTGGAGACACCGGAGTCATTATTGAATCAGTAGATAAAATTGAATCACCGGGTGGAAGATCATGATCATATTCATGCTCAAGTTCTATTTCAGGAAAGGAAAAACTTGCCAAGTTATCAAATTTGAAGTTTCGGCAAGTTCACATGATGGTACTGAATTAGAATCTTGTTGTCCAAAGCTCAAATCGCATCCCTAGCCCAGAGGATGAACTAAAGAAAGTAGGGACAGTCCGTCCTTACCCCTTGGAATGGGAGTCAGTACCATATCCGCCAAAATTCAAGCCACCAAAATTACATGTATGATGGTAAGAGCTCGCCAAAACCAACACATCTACTACTTCCGGTCTCAGACCGGTAACGTTATAGACAATGATGCAATTATGGCCAGACTGTTCATCGGCACCCTGAAGGGGGTAGCATTCGACTGGTTCCGAAGCTTTCCTCCGGGCTCTATCAATTCTGGATCGACTTGGAAACTCAATTTCTTTCTCGTTTTTACGAGGATGACACTGAGGTAACCATGGACAAACTCCTCTCTACCGTACAGAGGAAAGGCGAATCTGTCCGTGACTACATTGAGCGGTTCAGAAACTTGTCTCTGATGTGCCCAGCAGGGATGTCATTACCCATGCTCTTGCAGACATGCAGGCATAACTTCCTGGACCAAGTGAAGATTCGTATGGGGGCTGTCAAAGCCCATACCTGGAAGGAACTAGTCGAACAAGCTGAGATAGCCGAAAAGTCGTCTAAGAAGTTTGAACCATCTACCCTAAAGGCAAATGGGGTATGAATAATAAGGGGCACAGCGACATAACGCAGTCTTACCAAGCCAAAGGGGAAAGAGACTATGTCCGTTGAATTGTCAGAGGACGTTCATTCAAAGGCCAAGAAGAGCGGCTTCAATAATAAGGAGTCAAGTTTCCTCCGAAATAGTACTCCTTCAAAGACGAACAGGTGGTCGCAATATCCATTTACTCCACAAAGGGAATAAATTGAAGCTGCCAGATGCTCGGCGCCCTAATGAAGTGGGACGCACGAACGATCCCAACTATTGCCTCTTTCATAGGATGGTTCATCATCCTACTGATAAGTGCTTTGTCCTCAAGGACAAAATTCAAAGCTTTAGTGGACGCCGGAGTTCTGACTCTGAAATCAGAGTAAAAGAAAGTCACTACAAATATGGTGACCCTCGAGTTCGGCAAAACCCCAAAAGCCACAGTACCTGATGGGACCTTCTCAATCCCTGCAGCACGGCTAGAAGTAAAGCATCCTTCAACCGAAACTCAAGAGAGTAAGGGTCTTGTTCTCTTGACATTGGAAATAGGGAAAATCTTGTGGATACACCTAGACCTTGCCCAAGACGAATAATGGGATTCGAAGAAACCCAAGTCAAAATGCAATTCTTGCAATGTTATCTCCATCTTATCGGATGATGGCAATCTCACATCAGCTTCTCTTAGCGATTCTGAAGGGGAAAAGCACGCTTGCACAGCGCAGGCTGATGTATCGCAGCCAACAGGCACTCGATCCGAAAAATCATACTTAAAATAGTATGAGAAAGTTACTAACGAGACACAACAGCAGACGACGTCAGTACAAATACCTACACCGGCTCCGCTCCCAACAACGGGAAAAGAGAAGTAGAAAGAAATCTGGTTTGATCATGTCCTGAAGAAGCCTTCAGGCCCAGGGCTTAACATGCCCATTCGTTTTGATATATTGGCCCAGCTGGCTAATATCCCAGCTCGTATCACCATACACGAGCTCCTTCGTCTCTCGAAAGAGACAAGAGAAGCACTTAGGGATGCACTGGCTAACTCAGAATCATTTCTGACACATATGCCAGAAATCCCTAGGTATGACACTCAGCCCTCTTGTCCTGAATGCCATCATGTGCAACCGAAGGTACCTGCTATTACTTTCACAGCAGAGGATATGCTTCTCAAGGATAATAAGCACGATCGACCTTTGTACTATACCGGATACATCGGTTCGACATGCATTGAAAGGGTACAGGTTGATCCTGGGTCCGCACTTAGCATCATACCCAAAAGGCTCCTCTTCTTCCTTGGCATACCACTGTATCGGTTGTCTGCAACCACTACAACAATATACGGTTTTAATATAGGGAGTAGTCATCCACTTGGAAAGATTCGACTCGTTGTCGAATCGGGAGCCTGAAATCAGAGGTGACGTGCTATGTCATTGACGCTGACACGTCATACAACTTGTTACTAGGGAGACCTTGAATCCACGCTAATTGGATTGTTCCCCTACTCTGCACCAGTGATTCAAATATGTTGATTGAGATGGAACCTGAACACAAAAATACAGAATTTTAGAACTTAGAATAAAGAGTGCAAGTACTCAATACTACCGCAATAGCAAGTGGCTATGCAGGTCGTGATCCATAAGGAGGGACTAGCGATGGAAGCTTTTTTAGCAAGCTCTCTTTTAGGTTACAAAGAATAGTTAAAGATCTTCTTTTAGTTCTTAAAAGGAAAATGAAAAAGAGTTATAGTTAAGTTGGGAAGAAAGTGGTAGATCGAGAAGGTAGAGAAAATGAAAGTATATATGTACAAGAGAATTGAAAAAGATTGAAAGAAATTTGGAAGATTGAGGTGTTGGTAATTTACACTAAAATTAAAAGAAAAGAAAATTAAAACCTAAAAAGTTACTTACCTCTTCGGCGCCTGCTTACCTTTTACCCGTATCGACGATGTACCTTTACTTGAAGGCGAGCGAAGTATGACAGATGAGATCTTCTCCATTCCCGATTTATACTATAAAATGAAGGGGCGAGCTATACTACTATAGAAATGGATATCCATCACCATAAGCCATCAACAGCACTTGCAAGGACAAGGCAACTCGAGGCTATCGGTTTCATTTGGATCCACAAGCACAGAAGAGGGAAGCGAACAAAAACAAGAATAGAAAAGAAAAGGAAACCTCGATTCGATTCAAATAACAATGGAAGAAAAGATCACTTACACCGTGTCACCTTCAGTACAAGCTTGCTCTCATTCCTCCATGAAAGTCTCCTCTCCTCTCAGTTACATAAATAAAATAAAAATACATGAAAGAAAATTAAAAACCTAAGTTACAAACTACAAATTAGCCTAAGTTCTACTCTCTGCTTGGTCGTCCCCTTGCTTTGAGATTGCAGGTGTTTATAGGAGAAATGCAGACGGTAGAGGCGTATGAAGATAAGGGAAGCTGGCTATTTTGAATTTGAATTCTCCCCTTATCTCCAAACTTGATTTGATGTGAATATTCAGTTTTGATCTGCAACTTATTGGCTAAATATAACTTATCAAATGATAGAATTAGAAATAATGATCAATTTAAGAGTTGTAGCCCTTCAAGTCCTCTTTCTCGATCATCTTGAATCATCAGATTTGAGTTCTGGTAGCGAAAGTTTATGATTCAAACACTAAAATGTATCCAGTTAAAATTTCTTCATCTCATCCGTTAATCTTCTCTCTATCCATTTATCCCTTTGGATTTGGACTCTGTATTTAACGTAATCCTCGGTTGATCTTTAGTTTTAACTACTTGATTCACCAAAAACTGAATTTAACTAACTGGATTTGGGATCATCCTCCTCTAACCAAATAGATCTAGTTAAATCTGAATTTAACTGATATTTATTTGATTTTATCCTATTCCCTATGATTATCTTCTGCAAAATAGACATTTAAGATAAGGAATTTAGCAGAGTTATTACATGATAAATGTGGATATGTAATAAAGAATATGCAATAAATGTAGGCAATCATATGTTGAAGATGATGCAACAGTACGAACTGTCTTCGCCGAGAAGCAACCATTCAAAGGGGTGGAAAACTACTTTACTGATGCTCTTCTATATCAGGAATTCAGTAAAACAGCACAGGAGTCATTGCCTAACAACGATGATAGTGACAATGAAGCAGATTCAGAGTCTGAAGGTGACATGACAGCTACTTTGATCGGCAAACCAATTTTAGCATATTTGAATCCTCAATGTAATACTCTTTCTGAAGAGGAGGACGAATGGGTAATTAATGATAATATTTCCTTTGATTATCCTGTGAGTGTCGAATTGCTTGAATCTGTTACAGATAGCTCTCTACACATGCCCTTGCATAAACTAAGTACATCAAGTACGTCTGTGGAATGTATAGAAGGATCCGTTCTAGTGGTTCCTCCGTCCAAAAAGGGTCAATCACCAATAATAGTTAGTAGAGCTCAACTCCAAAGGTCTACAGCCACAGATTCAAGTTCAAGCTCAGAGCCCGTAATTTTTCCATTATGCACGATCAACACAGCATATGATGAGGAAAATAGGATACAGCCTGCAGCGTGGGAATGTCCTGAATTTTAGAAAAGGAAGACGTAGTCTTCTGCGTAGTTTTGTGCCAAAAGGGAAACCGGCAAATTACTATGATAACACACACAGGGGGTTGGGATACGTTACGCCTCCACCGCGTACAACGGTTTGACCCAAAGATAACAAACCAATCCCATCACGTTCTGCCTCTTCCTCCGAATGGGACTCAGATGTCAGTGTAGGAACGTTGTTCAAAGAGCTCACCATTAATATGACTTCAGGCAGCTAATTGGAGCCAGCAGAAGCTACTGATGAGGAACCATGGGCTCAGCAATTGGATTTCTAGTGGGAAAAGCGATTCGAACAACGCGAACCATCTACTGAAGACAAAGTGATCCAGGTTAACTTGGGTAGTCAAGATCACCCTAAACCCATCTGTATAAGTGAAAGCTTATCACTTACGGAAAGAGAAGAATTGATAGTACTCGTAAGAGAATATATTGATGTCTTCGTATGGAACTACGAGGATATGCCCGGACTTGATCCATAAGTAGCCATGCATCGTCTGAACATCAAGCCAGACGCCAAGCCAGTCAAGCAACAACAACGTCGATTTCGCCCGAACATTATGGACGCTATTGAAGCTGAAGTCCATAAACTCATTGCATGTGGCTTCATATGGGAGGAACAGCATCCAGATTGGGTTGCTATAATCGTCCTCGTTCTCAAGAAGAATGAAAAAATACGAATCTATATTAATTACCGCAATCTCAATACAGCATGTCCTAAAGACGAATTCCCATTACCCATCACCGATGTCATGATTGACAATACCTGCGGATTCGAAAGAATGTCTTTCATGGACGGCTTCTCAGGGTATAATCAAATAAGATGTATCCAGAGGATGAGAAGCATACTTCATTCCGGACGCCGTGGGGGTGTATTGCTATACCGTGATGCCTTTCGGATTAAAGAACGCAGAAGCAACTTATCAGCGCGCGATGAGTGTAATTTTCCGTGACCATCTCCGAAAGATGGTAGAATGTTATGTCGACGACATTGCTATCAAAAGTCTCTATAAGAATTACCATCTTTCGTGACTTGAGAACGATGTTCGACATAATGCGGGCTTATCAACTGAAGATGAATTCGACAAAATCCTTCTTGGGGTTTCGAGTGGCAAGTTCCTTGGATTCATTGTTACATCAAAGAGAATTCATCTTGATCCTGACAAAGTCAAAGCCATTCAGAGCATGCATCCACCTAAGAATCTCAAAGAACTTAGGGGCCTGCAAGGTAAACTGGCTTATATCAGGAGATTCATCGCAAATCTCTCAGGCCACTGTCAAACGTTCACCCGACTCATGAAAAAGGGCGTCTCTTTTGTATGGGATCAAGCCTGTCAAGAAGCTTACGAAGATATCAAAAGATACCTCACTAAACCTCCGGTCTAGGTGGCTCCCACATCAGGAAAACCTTTCCTGCTTTATGTAAAAACTATGGACCATTCTCTCGGTGCTATGCTTGCTCAAAAAGATGATAATGGTCATGAACATGCTATTTACTATCTGAGCAGGACTCTGATAGGGGCGGAATCTCGCTATAACCCTATTGAGAAGGAATGCTTAGCTCTTGTCTTTGCTATTCAGAAGACACGACATATTTGGTCGGCCAAATCATACATGTCATTTTCAAAGTGAATCCTTTGCGTCTTCTCATGACGAAACCAGGATCACTGAATTCTAGATTAGCCAAATGGGCCCTCCTTTTGTCTCAGTACGACATGCTCTTTGTCCCTCAGAAGGCGGTTAAAGGTCAGGCACTTACAGAGTTCTTGGCTGCTCATCCGGTTCCGGAAAGCTCAAAACTTCATGAAGACATTCTAGATGAAGTCTTCGAATCTAATATAACTTCAGAGGATGAAGTTTGACAGATGTTCTTCGATGGAGCGTCACGAACAGGCCCTAAAGGCAAGATCATTGCTGGTGTGGGGGTTGTGTTTATCTCATCGCAAAACCATGTCCTTCCTAGGGCATTTTCTCTGACAGAATCATGCTCCAACAATGTGGCAGAATACAATGCTCTACTCATTGGCCTCCAGCTCGCTCATGAAATGGGGGTACGCTATCTTGAAGCTTATGGTGATTCAAAACTGATTGTCAATCAGGTTAAAGGCGAGTATGAGGTCTGTCACGAAGATTTGGTACCTTATCATCACGCAGTCATCGAAATGGCTAATCTATTTAATGGCTTTTATATCAGTCATGTGTCCCGATCTCAAAATACTAAGGCGATGCTCTGGCTGCACTAGCAACAACGTTAGCCTTACCAGTTGACACCAAGTATCACCTTACAGTGGGTACTCGACACCTAGTTTGTTCTAAACATATGTTAAGAACCAAAGAGGTCTATAACATCTCGACGGATCTTGAACCGAGAGATTGACGATTCCCCTCATCGACTATGCTTTGCATGGTTTACTGCCAGATGACCCTAAAGAAGCGGCATCTATCAGACGAAGGTCTCTCCGTTTTTACTATGATCCAATAGTAAAGACACTACCGTCGCTCATATGACGGTATCCTCCTCCGTTGTCTTTCTAATTCAGAAGCGCAATAAGTGCTTAAAGAAGCGCACGACGGCATATGCGGAGCTCATAAGCCAGGTCCAAAACTCAAGGACCGATTTCACAGACTTGGATATTATTGGCCAACCATGATAGCTGATGCCATCCAATATGCACGAAGGTGTAAAGCATGCCAGATCCATGCAGACTTCATACATCAGCCTCCAGAGCTGCTCCATCCAACTGTTGCTTCGTGGCAATTTGAAGCATGGGGAATCGATGTCATAGGGCCAATCAGCCCCTCTTCAACAAAAGGTCACCGGTTTATCTTAGCAATAACCGATTACTTTTCAAAGTGGACAGAGGCTATACCACTGGTGGAAGTTAAAAATTCTAACGTGGTTAATTTTATCAAACACCATATCATCCATCGATTGTGTCCCTAGGCGGATCATCCATGATAACGGTATTTGCAAGCCAGGTATTCTATCGGTTCTGTGATAGATACCAGATCAGAATGTGGCATCAATGCTTATAATCCTGCCGCTAATGGCTTGGCGGAAGCTTTCAATAAGATAATCATTAAGCTACTCAAAAAATTCATTTCATCAAATAAGCGAGACTGGAATGAGAAGCTTAGTGAATGTCTTTAGGCCTACTGAACCACAGTTCGGACCCTGACAAGTAATACACCTTTTTTCCTGGTATACGGGTGCGAAGCAGTCATACCGTCAGAAATCCAGATGCCGTCATTACGAGTCGCCTTGATGACTAAAATGACAAAGGAGGACAATGATCGCTTGTGTCTCCAAGAGCTCGAAGCCCTAGATGAGAAGCGGCTACAAGCTCAATAACATATAAGTTGTATCAAGCGCGGATCTCGAAGGCCTTCAATAAGAAGCTAAGCAAAGGACTTTCCATAAAGGAGATTTGGTTTTAGCTGTCAGACGACCGATGATCATGACGCACAAAACCAAAGGCAAATTTCAGTCCAAATGGAAGGACCGTTTGTGATAGAAACAGTCTATTCAAATGGAGCATATCGCCTTATGACTTCAGACGGAGACTTACTCATGATGCCAATCAACGGCAAGTTCCTAAAGAAGTATTATCCTTGATAAGGGTCCTTCTCATGATCAAGTTAACATTACACCTCTGATCAAGACCTTCAGACCAAGATCTCACGGAAGACGTGTCTACTCCTTAATCCCCAACTCACTACAGAGTGAAAACCCAGGGAAAGCATCGCGTTACTCAAAGTAACAAAATAATCCAACGCCTCTAACGGCTAAGGATAGAGGTAAATGTTGGCCTTTAAGCCCAACATAAGTCCTTGACAACTCATCATGCTGAGGGGAATAGCATGGCTAGCCCGACTCAAACGGTAGTTGGTAAAGGCATATCAAATCCATTGACAGCTGAGGGTTTGCTAAAAATCCTAAGGGACCTGTTCTGATTTGATTCCCTCTCCAAAATCACTTACCAATTCCCGTCCATGGAATGATAAGACCACATAGAAAGGTATTCATTTCTTCCTTGCGAAATGACGAGTCTAACCTATCACATTAACATTAAACCTCTGATAGTAAGACTCTAGCCTACTCCCCGGTGGATAAAACTAACATCCCTGCGAATTGGTCAACTTCTCCGGTGAATAAACTCCGCTTGTCATTCTCTTCAACAGAATGACAGGTCCACTCAAATTACTGTTAGGCTCAAATACCTCTAACAGTAAAATGAATCCTTGTCAAGTTAACATCACACCTCTGACAAGTTGCTTTACAAATCCCCACGGAGTTCTCTGACATATCGTCTTTCATGAGATTTATATTTCTCAGCTCCCCAGCAAATCTCTAGACTCTCTTCAAAGTCTATTACTTCCCACTCAGTCCCTGATGGATTTCTTGGTTGTCACGTTAATAATACACCTCTAACAATTTCTTCCAAAAATATCCAAAGCAGATATCAATTTCCACGGAATTTATAATCAAATCCTATTTCTCCCCCATGGGGTAATTCCTTTTACCGTTATGTCAGCTTGTCACCTCTGAACGGTAAAAATCCTGAGCTTGCTGGCTTCTCAATCGGTTATATCCAGTTTATCACCTCTGAACTGACAAATAACCAAGTCTCATCTTTCAGTCCAGTAGGGACTATTCCTTGGCCGTCATGTCCAGTTCGCCACCTCTTAACGGCAGGGCTTTGAGTCTAGCAATTCCCAATCGGTTATGTCCATATTACCTCTGAACCGACAGATACCTAGATCTCTCTTCTATGGTACTTCAATGTCATGTCCAGTTCGGCACCTCTGAACAGATAAGTCCATAGTGGGCTAGCTGCTAAGTTAATGAGACTACCTCTGGCAGCGGATTCGGAGTTTAGTGTGTCTAGTCTATCATGTCCAGTATATCACCTCTGAATAGACGGGTCCCTAAAATTGGATTCACCTTCATTTTGTCATCATGTCCAGTTCATCACCTCTGAATGATAAAATTTCGAGCTTGGTGGCTCTCAATCGGTTATGTCCAGTTTATCACATCTGAACCGACAGATAACCAAGTCTCCCTTGCTTACTATTATGTCTAGTTCGTCACCTCTGAACAGTAAACACTCCGAGTTTGATAATTTCTAATCAGTTATGTCCAGTTTGTCATCTCTGAACCTATGAATATCCAATCTCATCTTTCTTTATCGTCATGTCCAGTTCGTCACGTCTGAATGACAAAATTTTGAGCTTGATGGCTTCTCAATCGGTTATGTCCAGTTTATCACCTCTGAATCGATATATAGCCAAGTCTCTCTCTTTGCTTACTGTAATGTCCAGTTCGTCACCTCTAATCAGTAAAAACTCCGAGTTTGGTAATTCTAAATCGGTTATGTCCAGTTTGTCACCTCTGAACCGATGAATATCCAATCTCATTTTTCCTTGTCATCATGTCCAGTTTATCACCTCTGAATGACAAAATTTCAAGCTTGGTGGCTTCTCAATCAGTTATGTCCAGTTTATCACCTCTGAACCGACAGATAGCCAAGTCTCCCTTTTGCTTACTGTTGTCTAGTATGTCACCTCTGAACAGTAAACACCCCGAGTTGGTAATTTCTAATCGGTTATGTCCAGCTCGTCACCTCTGAACCGATGAATATCCAATCTCATCTTTCTTTGTCGTTATGTCCAGTTCATCACCTCTAAACGATAAGACTTCGTATCTGGTGATTCCTAATCATCATGTCCAGGTCATTCGATGATCTTTAATCTGTTACGTTAATATTTACCTCTGAACAGTAAAGATCATCAAGCTCATCTCTGCATCCTCATCTCAATATGATTTGAGTTGAGCCATTTCTCAAATTTGTAACTAATCCTATCAGTTTGTCACCTCTGATTAGATTAGTTATACCATTATATACAACTTGAAAGTAAGAATTGCAAATTCAGAAGATAAAACAAGTTGGAAATACAACAGAGGAGTCAAATAAAATTACTTTTTATTGATTCCAAAAGAGGGATACATGGATTACAAGCTACGAGGGTGTCGTAGGACTTGATCTGTTCTTCAAGGAGGGCCAACCTATTCTTCCTCTCCTCAGCAGCTCTGATGAATGCCTGCAACCTCAACTCGACCTCATTAAAGCTCGCTGTTTGGGACAGGCGTGCCTCAATTTCAGCCAAAGATGCCCTCTGTGCTAGCTCCTGTTGCAGGACTCGTCATTTTGAGCCTTAAGCTGCTCTAGCCGAGCGATCTCCTCAAGACACACCGGTTCAGCCTTGGACAAAAGAAGATTGGCTTTCTTGATCATTTCCTTGGCCTTTTCGATCTTATCTTCAGCGTCGAGAAGAGCACTATTAGAAGCATCTATGGCATCCCCAATTTCTACTTTCCTTGTCTCCAAGGATTTCAAATCTGAAGAAATTACCTTAGCTGCTTCTGTAGCACCCCGAATCCGGGATACGTACCCAGATACGAGTCCCAAATTTTTTTTGACTATATTGCTCAATTACCTTCCTGTGTGTGTTTTTGAGTTGTTATTACTTATGTTCTTGAGTATCGGATCTGGATTCTCAGACTGAGAGTAAACCCTGACCGGACCGGAACCCAATACCAGCCAGTAGCCCGATTTGACTTTTTGGTAGCCGATTTGACTGATTTTAGTTTCAGAGACTGTTTTCTAATATTTTAGATTTTTCATGATTTTCTAGAATTTTCTGAAATTTTTCTGCAAAATCTCCAAAACCGGTGTCGGTCGGTATCGCTGACTGATTCCCGGATTTTTAGTTTTCAAATAGGTTTGAATTTTCAGAAACGGCTTTCACAGTACTTCTTAGAATTTCATTTTTATCTAAATACATTTTTCGAGATTTTTCTAAATTTATCAAAATTTGACCGATTCTGGTGTCGGCCGGTATTGCCGGAAGATTCCAGGATTTTTAATTGAAAACTACATCGAATTTCTCAAATCCAATTTCATCATGTATCTTAGAATAATATTTTCTATTTTTGAGAATTTTCGGTACGTTTCTGAAACAGTCAAATTTTTGCCTTATTTAAATAATAATATTTTTATCGGCGATTTCTTTTCTGGCTTTCCATCCTCTACTCTCCTACTTTATGCTACCAGAAATTTTAACAAATAAAATAGATAATAATAAAAATTTTTAAACATTTTATTTCTTTTCTTATATTTTCCAATTTCCTTTTTTTATTATTATTTCTTTTCAATTATTCACCTTGATAACCCCCTTAATCCACGCCTTAACAGTCGCTAGCCACCCGCCGCCTGCAGCCCGCCGACAGCCATGGGCTGCCGCAGCCCTACACCACCCTACACCATCAATTCAATCCATTCCCTCATCCTCTATTAAACCATTCCATTTCACACAAAATCCAAAAGAAAAATCAAAAGAAATCAACTTCATCTCCCTCCTTCAAACACCCACTCACGCACCCACTCTCGGTCGCCGCCTCCACCATCACCACCGTCACCACCGGCCGTCCCTAGGGCCGGCCATCCCCCTCTCCACACCTCCACTCCACTCCTCCACCTCCATCAACCCCAAAAACTCCACCACCACCTCCAATTACAACAAAAAACCATTAACCTCCACCTTCATCTTCTCCAAATTCTCCATCACCACCAACAAATTCTCCATTCTAATCAACCCAACAACATCTCCTCCTCCTTCTCTAACTCCACAACTTCCAACCATCACCACAACCACCACCACCACCATCTCCCACCACCTTCAAATCAACAATAACAACAACAACAAGGCACCACCTCCTCTCCCCCAAGCCCGAGCGCGCTGCGGCCTGCGCGCCGCCGCCGCCGGCGCCGGGCCACCGCCGGCGGTGGGGGGGACCGAACCCCTCCTCCTTCTTCTCTTTTCTTCTTTCTTTCTTCATTTCTTCTTTCTTTTTTTCATTTCAAACTTTCAATCATTCCCTAAATAACACCTATTTCCCCTCATTCCAAAAATACCCCTCTTTATTCCCTTATTACTTCCTTTTATTTCAACTCTACCCCCTCCATTTCTATTTCTAATTTCCTTTAAAAACACCCTATTTTCTCTCTTTTCCTACAACTTCTCTCTCCTCTCTCATTCCCTCTCTAATAATTTTTAAATATTTATAAATATATATTTTAATATATATAATTGCGGGCTAGTGGATTCTCGTGCGGGTCGCCGATTTTCTGGACTTTAACCGGTATTTTCGTCCCGGTTTCAGGCGAGTGCTATTTACTAAATTAAAAATAATTACCTTGGTATTTGCAACATGATATTGACATGTGGATACTTTAATATGCCTAATACTTGCTATTATAATTTTAGTAAATAATTGCCTTGTTATATTTAATTCCGATAATTGTTATAATTAATTCCGATAATTACCATGCTATATTTAATCCCAACATTTGCCATGCTATATTTAAATTCGATAATTGTCATATTAATTCTGATAATTGTCATGCTATATTTAATTCTAATAATTACCATGCTACATTAATTCCGATAATTTTCATGCTATATTTGACACGGTATTTACCTTGCGATAGTTGACACCGATATTTGCCATGCTACCCTTGACCCGTGACATCTGACTCTGGCACTTGGTATTTACACCGGCACTCGATATATGGACCCGGTACTTGAGATATGACATACTTGACACCTGCATCTGACACACGGTATATGATATGTTTTTATGTGGTACAAATACCTGGACTTGACATCTTGACCCTTGACCGGACATTACTACCCTGAGACCTGTATTTACATGATATATCATGACTATCACTTCTACGGGGACTTGACATGACTATCATGTTATTACCAGATATTGGTACTCATGTACTCCTGTAATCTTGAACCCCTGAAATAGGGAGGCTCCTGACATTACTCCTGATATTATTCTCCTGTTGACCCCCGTAATATAATAACCATGAATATAGATTACTGTGAATACCATTGGACATTATCACTGGACAAATTATAATAAGTGGACAACTTACATCGGGATGGGGAAATTGATGGGTATCGATATAGCTTCTGTGTTTATGGTGGCCATACATATGTTGTACAACTTCCTGTAGGATTCGACCTGGAGGCCACCAGGCGTTTCCGTGGGGTGTACTGGCACCCCTACTCCCTTGCCTGCCGGTTGTACCATAAGCCCCTGGGCCTATTCCTGTGGGAGCGGTGACATTCTATTCCTGTTCGGGCGTACAATAAGTCCGGTACCTAGCGGTACGTTCCGGCTCAGTACCGGATACTCCTTGACCGTTGTCCCGGGCATGTACGGGACCCTTCTAAACATGGTTCGTCGTCCCCATCAGTTTCCAATAACTTGCTCTCGGATCTGTATGCTGAGGTATGTGGGATAGGACACATACCGACGTATACAAGTCAGACGAGTCTTAATAATAATAATAACATGCTCCTGATATAGGACTAGCTATACTCTTGACTTATACTGCTCACCACTTATACCTGTGCTACTTTGTGAGATTACTCGATTTCTTCCATACTCTTACATTATTGTGAAGGTAAAGTCAGATTATATAAACTCAGATTACAGTGACGTGATGTACAGGGTATATATATGAAGGTTTCCTTGTTTGGATTATTCCTTCGACGTACTAATCTCGCGGATCGGTAATGTGGGCTTATATAACTGATTTCCTTATAGTTACCTTACTTACTGTCTTATTTCATGTTCCTATATGGTTATATTCACAGTATACTTTTCATGTACACATGCATCTGTTATGCACGCCAGTTGGCTTTATATATGCACTCGCTGGGGTTGCTAACAATCCTGGATTCTCATGTCCAGATCTTGGAGTCTGGACCTTGGTGGCTTGGTTGTAGCTGATCAGAGCGCGCAACGGATTCTCCCGTGGCGGTCAGAGTCGTCGCTGTAGTCCTTCCTCCCAGCTTTTCCCCTGGTTGGCTCCCGAGGTCCCTCTTGCTACTCGCGAGCATCTCGCTGTTTTTTTTTTTATACCTCTTCATGTATTATGTACTCTTGTACTTTCTGATGCTGTAACATTCATGTAATGTTGTATTATTCTTTATGATAACCATGTACTTGCGCTATTTCTGTTGGAATGTATGTACCACTGTGCTTCCGTCTCTGTTTCTTGCCTGTACTGATGCTTAGCGTATATACGCGAGGGTATTTCTGACCTGCGTATATACGTCGCAGTGGCGTCCCCGTACCCGCCGGATCGGGGCGTCACAGCTTCTGTTGGCCCAAAAAGATTACACTCTCCATTTGTTTAAATTTTGATGATAACAAAACACATAGAAGCTATATGGTACTAATAAGTTTGTTTAAGATGAGTTTCAGGTTAGTACTATTTATGATGGTCATTACTTAGCTATTGCAAGGTTTCTTAGGTTTATGGAGCTAATAAGGCAAATGGCGCAAGAGGAAGTGTTGATAGAAGAGAAGGCTCTAACATGGCATTGCATGGCTCAGGACTTCATTGTGGCTCAGAGACTTCATTAGTTTTGTTTTTAGCTTTATAGTTTGTTAAAGAATAGTGAATAGGTTTGAAGCTCAAATCCTATACACAAGTTTTGCGCACATGATTTTCTAAAAATTTCTCCTATACTTATATACAAAAATTTTTAAATATATTTTATTACTCACAAACTTCATTTTATTTATTATACCTAGTCTTAATCAAAAAATATTTTGAAAACTATCAAAATCTCTTCAAATCCTTTTCCAAAACTCAACTTTTGACCTATTGCGGTCGACTGGGCGGTCGATCAGCTCTGTTTCAGGTCAGATCGGTCGACCGACTGGTTGACCGGACTTCTGACCGTTGGGTGCGTGCATGTGTGCACGTTTACCGGTCGACCGGGCGGTCGATCGGACCCCATTTCGGTCGACCGACCTTCGGCTGACTGAAAGTCATCAACTCTCTGTTTGTTTCGGTCGACCGGGCGGTCGACCGTGAGCCGCAACGGCTTTATTTTTTGAAAACCCGGTCGACTGAAGCTGGATTTCAGCCTTAACGGCTATTTTCTTAAACACGTTTTAAACGTGGGTTTTCTCTCTAAACGAGTTTAGGGGCTAGTTTTTGGGTCAAATATTTCCTAATTACTTATTATATTAGTTTACTCTTCAATCCCTAGCTCTATCCTATAAATAGGGTTGATTAGGGTTATGGTTTTCACAACAAGCTTTTGCAAAAATACTCAAGTTTAAAGTTCTCAAAAGAAGTTTTCATTCTCTGTTTTTGTTCTGAAAAATCTCTCATTTCTGAAGTTTTTGATTCTAAACTCTCTTCAAATTCATTTTCTTTTTCACTTACAATACTTGAGCTTCAATCCTACACATTGTTCTATAGGATTTTTGTAAGGGAAAAAGATTTTTCAAAAGAGGGTTTGTGGTCTTTTGATCACCAAGAGATACTTGTATTCGTGATTGAGGAGTTGGGTACTCCGGTGTGATTGTAACTCTTAGTGAAGTTATAGTGGTTGGAAATCCTTCTGGATGAAGGCGGGGATGTAGAGCTGGGTGCTCGAACCTCGGAAAAATTCTCTGTGTTTGCGTTGGTTTACTTGCTTTAATTCCTTACTTTATATTCATTACTTTATTTACTTGCTTTATATTCATTGCAATATTCACTTGTTTCATATTCATATTATCGATCAAATACTCATACAACAAGATTGCAATACGCACCTCAAACTCTTATCTAGAGGAATCACGAGGAAGGAGTTCAGAGCCCTTCACGGGGTATTCGGCTTCTAGTCTTGTTTTGGGTGATCGTTGCATCATAACATTTTTAATTGTGCATTGATTAGCTTTATCACCTATTCACCCCCCCCTCTAGGTGATTTCAATTGGTATTAGAGTTAGGATTCTAGTTTTTGGCTTAACATCCTTAGAGAGATCCTAAAATTTGCTAATCACTATTTGCATACTTTCATTCATACACTAGTAAATATGGCCGACAACATTAAGACCCCTCCTAAATTTGATGGACTCAATTTCCCTATTTGGAAAGTTAGGATGACTATCTTTCTACAATCTCTAGGCAGTTTAGTTGCTAAATCCTTGACCAAACCTTATAGTAGACCCGAAAGTGAGGAGAGCACTTGGTCCGAGTTTACCTCCAAGGAATATGAGGCTAATTCTAAGGCTCAAAATTCCCTACTCACCGCCTTGAATGAGGATAATGTAACACGGGTTATACATTGCCAATCCGCCTATGAGATTTGGCAACACTTATTGGTCACGCATGAGGGGACATCACAAGTCAAGAGAGCTAAAATAGATCTCTTGCGTTCCCAATATGAAAGTTTTAAAATGCTTGAAGATGAGTCTATTGATATTATGATTACCAAATTTACTAAGATTACTAATGCTCTTTCTTCTTTAAGTGATGATATAAGCAACGACCAAAAGGTGTGCAAAGTGATTCGAGCTCTTCCTCCGTCATGGGAGATCAAGGCCACCACCTTAAAGGAGTTGAATGATAAAGATGAGATGGATCTCATAAGTCTTATTGGAAACCTTAAGACTCATGAGATGGAGAAGAAGGCAAGAGAAGAAGCGGTACCTCAAAAGAAGAAGTCCATAGCTTTCAAGTCTTCCTCTTCCAACTACGATGACGAAGAAGATGATGAAGAGCTATCTCTCTTTGTAAGAAATGCAAAGAGAATATACCGCAGGAATAAGCTCAATTATAGAAGACAAATGGAAGGCAAAGAGGAGAAAAGAATCATATGCTACAACTGTCGGAAACCCGGTCACATCATGGCCGATTGCCCCGATTTCAAAAAAAAGATGATCTCCTCCTTGAAGCAAAAGAGGCCGGTTGAAAAGAAGGTATACAAAGCTACTTGAGATTCAGAAAGTGAATCTGAAGATGAGGTCGACACGGCAAATATGTGTTTCATGGCAAACACACCAAAGGTAACTTCTCAACAACTTGATGTTGAAAATGAAATAAGTAGAGAAATGCTAGATCATGCTTTTATCGAACTTTCAGAAAGTTATGATGATAAAAAGATAGAGTGTTCTAAATTGAAAAAGGAAATTGAGTTGCTTAAAAATCAACTTGCAATTGTTTCAAAAGAAAAGGAAGAAATTTCTTCTAATCTTATTTCAACTAAAAGAGAATTTGATGCTTATAAAGTTGCTTGTAAAGCTAAATTTTCAAAAATTGATGAAAATGAATTGTCCTTGTTAAAAGTTAAAATCAATGATTTTGGAAATGTTTAAAAGATTGTGCTTTTAATACTAAGAAATTAGAGGAAATGTTTTCAAAGAAGCACACTCCACATGATAAGAATGATAAAACATCCCATGCTAAAAATTCTCATCATGTTAACACTTCACATAACACTCATGTTAAAACTACTCATGCTCACAATTCACATGTTCGTAAGCCACACACTCATTATGCATTTAAATATGGAAGAGTTTATAGATGTACTTATTGTGATCGGAATGGCCATTTAGCTAAATTTTGCTATGATTAAATAAATAGGACAAATAATCTTGTGTGGGTTCATGACACTAACACTTTAGGACCCAAGAAAATATGGGTACCAAAATCAAGTCCTAAATTATTTGATGTAGGTACACACCAAGGCTCCAAGACGTAAGGAGCGGTGGTATCTTGATAGTGGTTGTTCAAGGCATATGACATGGGACATCAATAACTTCACAACCCTATCAAGGTACGTTGAAGGTGGCACCGTCACCTTCGGAGATGACTCCAAGGGCACCATCATCGGTATAGGTAACATTCAAATTGGTGCATCTCCTTTAATAGAAAATATTGTTCTTATTGATGGACTTAAACATAACTTGCTTAGTATAAGTCAACTTTGTGATCGTGGTCTTAAAGTTGTGTTTGATGATTCTTCTTGCAAAATTTTTGATTGTAAAACCAATGATTGTATTCTCACCGGTTTTCGTGATAATAAAGTCTATATCATTGACATGCTTAATTTGGATTGTTCTACTAAATGCTTGAATGCTTTTGATGAGGTTTATTGGCTTTGGCATAGAAGATTAGGACATGCATCTTTTGATCATCTTGCTAGAATTAATTCTAAGGAATTGGTGAAGGGTATTCCTTACTTAAAGTTTGAGAAAGACCGCATTTGTAGTGCATGCCAACTTGGAAAACAAACCAAGTCTTCCTTCAAACCAATCAAGGATATCATGTCAACTAGGCCATTAGAATTAATTCACATGGATCTTTTTGGACCAACTAAAACTAAAAGCTTAAATGGAAGTAGATATGTTTTTGTTTTAGTTGATGGTTATTCCCGGTTTACTGGGTTCTTTTTAGAACACAAAGATCAAACTTTTTCATATTTTAAAATTTTTCGAAAAAGGGTTGAAAAAGAAAAAGTTTTTCGATTTTGAAAATAAGAAGTGATAGAGGTGGTGAGTTTGTTAACCAACTCTTCATGACTTATTGTGATGAAAAGGGAGTTAAGCATGAAATGTCATGTCCTAGAACTCCACAACAAAATAGAGTAGTAGAAAGGAAGAATAGAACTCTTCAAGAAATGGCTAGGACTATGATAAGTGAATATGGGCTCCCTCAATATTTATGGGCCAAGGCCGTAAACACCGCATGCTACATATCAAATCGTATTTATTTGTGTAAAAATACTTTCAAAACTTCTTTTGAAATTTATCATTTAAGAAAACCAAATGTTTCATACTTTAAAGCTTTTGGATGCAAATGTTTTGTTTTGAATACTAAAGATAACTTGGGTAAATTTGATGCTAAGGCCTATGAAGCTATATTTGTTGGATATTCTAGCACTAGCAAAACGTATAAAGTATTCAATAAATCTTCTCTTACTATTGAAGAATCCATGCATGTTAAATTTGAAGAATCTAATATTGTTGTTGAGAATGTTGTAGAGATTGACTCGTTAGGTGAGGACATGGAGAAAATATCCTTGAAGGACTCACCCATTCTAAAAGAAAAGCAAGAACCCATTGGTGAAGTTCAAAATGATGAAGTGGAGAATTCTCAACCACTTCCTAAAGATTGGAGATACGCTACAAATCATCCCAAGGATCTCATCTTAGGTGATGTATCTAAAGGGGTAACAACTCGCTCCAAACTCCATGAATTGTGTGGTAATTTTGCATTCATTTCTCATTTTGAACCCAAAAACATCCTCGAAGCCGAGGGTGACTCATATTGGTTGCTAGCCATGCAAGAAGAGCTCAATCAATTTCAGCGCAACAAGTTTGACACCTTGTTCCTAGACCCCACGATAGACCAATAATTGGTACTAAGTGGATCTTTAGGAATAAGATGGATGAGTCAGGAAATGTTATTAGGAATAAAATTAGGTTAGTGGCCCAAAGTTACACTCAAGTTGAAGGAATTGACTTTGAGGAGACCTTTGCACCCGTAGCACGGCTTGAAGCCATACGGATTACACTAGCTTTTGCATCTTTTAAAAATTTAAACTTTTTCAAATGGATGTAAAAAGTACATTTTTAAATGGTTTTATAAATGAGGAAGTTTATGTTGAACAACCTCCTGATTTTGTAGATCATGTCCATCCTAATTTTGTTTTCAAACTGATAAAGCTTTGTATGGTTTAAAGCAAGCTCCTAGAGCTTGGTATGAAAGGCTTTCTAGTTTTCTTCTTTCAAATGATTTTGTTAAAGGCAAAGTAGACACAACATTATTTACTAAGCATGTTGATAGTGACATTCTTATAGTGCAAATTTATGTTGATGATATAATTTTTGGTTCTACTAATGAGTTTCTTTGCAAGGTTTTGAAAAGTGTATGCAACGTGAATTTGAGATGTCTTTAATGGGTGAATTAAATTTCTTTCTTGGACTCCAAATCAAGCAAATGCGGGATGGGATATTCATATGTCAAGCCAAGTACTCAAAGGAACTCATAAAGGAATTTAGACTTGAAGGTTCAAAAATTTGCAACACTCCCATGGCAACTACCACCAAGCTTGATAAGGATGACCAAGGTAAATGTGTTGATATTAAGTTATATAGAAGCATGATTGGTAGTTTGTTGTATTTAACGGCTAGTAGGCCGGATATCACGTTTAGTGTGTGTCTTTGTGCTAGATTCCAATCGTGTCCTAAAGAGTCTCATCTTATTGCGGTAAAACGCATCATTCGTTATATTATGGGCACTATTGGAATGGGTCTTTGGTATCCGAAAACGGAGATTTTCAATGACGAGTTTTTCGGATGCCGACTATGCGGGTTGTAGAGTGGATAGAAAGAGTACTAGTAGAACATGTCAATTTCTTGGTAATTATCTTGTTTCATGGTCCTCTAAGAAACAAAATTCGGTAGCCCTCTCAACCGCCGAGGCGGAGTATGTTGCGGCGGGGCTTGTTGTGCACAAGTCCTTTGGATGAAACATACTCTTCTTGATTATGATTTGCATTATTACCATATAAAAATATTTTGTGATAATACTAGTACTATTCATAAGACTAAGAATGCAAAACAACATAGTAAGACCAAGCACATTGAGATTAGATATCACTTTCTTAGAGATCATTTTGAGAAAGGTGATATAGAGATTGATTATGTTTCTTCGGATTTGCAACTTGCTGATATTTTCACTAAACCACTTGATTTTAATAGATTTTCCTTTATATGTGATGAACTTAATGTTTGTGTTATTGAATAAAAATGTTTTTTTTTCTTTCTTGTTTATTTATCCCTTTTTGATGTATGACAAAAAGGGGGAGAAATATGGGTATGATGAGTTCTTGTATATGAGTTCTAAAACATGAGTCTATATGGTTTTGCAAGTATTTTATGTTTCATGGTGTTTTGCAAGTGTTTTATGTTTCATGGTTTTTGATTTATGTCTCATGGTTTTGATGGTTTTTTACTTGCTATTTCAAATTCAAATTATTTGTTTTTATGACTTTTGCAATTCAAATTGCTTTTACTTGTTTAATATAGCATAATTTGAGGGGGAGTTTTACCTCTCTCTTTATATCTTTTTTGATATAGCCTATATGTTTTGTCATCATCAAAAAGGGGGAGATTGTTGGCCCAAAAAGGTTACACTCTCCATTTGTTTAAATTTTGATGATAACAAAACACATAGAAGTTATATGGTACTAATAAGTTTGTTTAAGATGAGTTTCAGGTTAGTACTATTTATGATGGCCATTACTTAGCTATTGCAAGGTTTCCTAGGTTTATGGAGCTAATAAGGCAAATGGCGCAAGAGGAAGTGGTCATAGAAGAGAAGGCTCTAGCATGACATTGCATGGCTCAGGACTTCATTGTGGCTCAGAGACTTCATTAGTTTTGTTTTTAGCTTTATAGTTTATTAAAGAATAGTGAATAGGTTTGAAGCTCAAATTCCTATACATAAGTTTTTGCGCACATGATTTTTCTAAAAATTTCTCCTATACTTATATACAAAATATTTTTAAATATATTTTATTACTCACAAACTTCATTTTATTTATTATACCTAGTCTTAATCAAAAATATTTTGAAAACTATCAAAATCTCTTCAAATCCTTTTCCAAAACTCAACTTTTGACCTGTTGCGGTCGACCGGCTCTGTTTCAGGTCAGATCAGTCGACCGACGGTCGATCGGATTTCTGACCATTGGGTGCGTGCATGTGTGCACGTTTCCCGATCGACCGGGCGGTCGACCGGACCCCATTTCGGTCGACCGACCTTCGGCCGACTGAAAGTCATCAACTCTCTGTTTGTTTCGGTCGACTGGGCGATCAACCGTGGGCCGCAACGACTTTATTTTTTGAAAACCTGGTCGACCGGCCGGTCGACCGAGGCTGGATTTCAGCCTTAACGGCTATTTTCTTAAACACGTTTTTAAACGTGGGTTTTCTCTCTAAACGACTTTAGGGGCTGGTTTTTGGGTCAAATATTTCCTAATTACTTATTATATTAGTTTACTCTTCAATCCTAGCTCTATCCTATAAATAGGGTTGATTAGGGTTATGGTTTTCACAACAAGCTTTTGCAAAAATACTCAAGTTTAAAGTTCTCAAAAGAAGTTTTCATTCTCTGTTTTTGTGCTGAAAAATCTCTCATTTCTGAAGTTTTTGATTCTAAACTCTCTTCAAATTCATTTTCTTTTTCACTTACAATACTTGAGCTTCAATCCTACAAATTGTTCTATAGGGTTTATGTAAGGGAAAAAGTTTTTCAAAAGAGGGTTTGTGGTCTTTTGATCACCAAGAGATACTTGTATTCATGATTGAGGAGTTGGGTACTCCGGTGTGATTGTAACTCTTTATGAAGTTATAGTGGTTGGAAATCCTTCTGGGTGAAGGCGGGGACGTCGAGCTTGGTGCTCGAACCTCGGAAAAAATTCTCTGTGTTTGCGTTTGGTTTACTTGCTTTAATTCCTTGCTTTATATTCATTGCTTCATTTACTTGCTTTATATTCATTGCAATATTCACTTGTTTCATATTCATATTGTCGATCAAATACTCATACAATAAGATTGCAATACGTACCTCAAACTCTTATCTAGAGGAATCACGAGGAAGGAGTTCAGAGCCCTTCACAGGGTATTCGGCTTCTAGTCTTGTTTTGGGTGATCGTTGCATCATAACATTTTTAATTGTGCATTGATTAGCTTTATCACCTATTCACCCCCCTCTAGGTGATTTCAGCTTCCTGAGCGGCAAGATGAGCTTCACGCATTTGAGCAGCGAGGTGTTCAAGCTATTCATTAACTGAGGAGTCCAAATCTGAATGACTGAGATGGCGCCATTCGTATACATCCCTCTTAAGCCTTTCCACCGGAAGCTCTAATGTGGCAGCTTGGTCATCCCCTCCAAAGTCTCGAATGCTGTCAATACTTTAAGAGAGGACTACCTTCAAAGCAGAGAACGAGGTAGTCGAGCCCTTCAAGACCAAAGCAACAGATCGCTTCAAGCCCTTATAAAAGTTATCGACTAGCTCAGCCACAAATTCATTCTCGGCTTCAACTACTCCCGGTGAACGAGTGGCCCCTGAAGGCAAAGCTTTCACCGGTTTCACTGACATAACCGTAGAAGGGATGGTAGAAGCGCCGGCTAGAGAAATATGAGGAATCATCGGTGATCTCGGAGGAGTCCTCATTGAAAACAGTACACTAGCCACAATCGAAGTAGGGCTGATGACTATTTCGGAAGGGCTGGCTCGACAACTAGTGTTGGGGAAGTAGGACTGGTAATTACCTTCAGCTTCGCGGTTGGCAGGATAGGCAGCGTTGGTGAAACCACCGGCATCTCACTTACCGATATAGTTGGAAGTGAGATTGGTTCCGTAACCACTGTCTCCTCAACCTCTTTTCCACTGACCGATTCGGGCTGATAAGAGGACAGGTCATGATACAAGGCATCCAACTCAGCAGCGTCCGTTACAGTCGAAGTACTTGCTTGACCCCTGATTCCCTCAGGAAGATTGGCTGGCTCCCTTGAAGTCGATGCACCCAAAGGCAGAACATCTGTAGCAGGACTTTGTTTGAGCAAGGCATAACGAATATCAGGAGAGAATTACTCACAAAAAGATCAAAGTATTACCGAGAGGTGATATCGTCTCAACTGCCTCAGCCGTAGTCTCTTTTGAACTTCCTCAACGGCAGCATCAATCCCCTCAGGCTCCATAGGAAAGTTTTTGGCAGAGTCAAGATGAACGGCCGGCTCACCTTCACTCGCCGAACCCTCTGTGGTCCATCCTAAAGAGCTGGAGGCCAGGGGACTTCCTTTGGAGGTCCCAACACCCGAAGGACCGACGTCTGCCGTGTCACCTCTGGAGTCTTCTGAGACGACGAAGTAGCTAGCCTCGTCACCTTCTTTATAAGTGAACAGAGGATCATAATAATCCCCCTGTTCTCCTATAGCCTCGGCTCTCGGTTCTCTCGCCGTCTCGGTTCCTGAATCATAGGATAAACAAATGAGCTGTATGAAATATATATATAAGTATATGTCGCAAGAATAGAACTGATCTTACTCAGGTCAGGAGCAGCTTTATCAACAGTCTGCCTCGGAGCCGATAGCTTAATAACTAACGGAGCGGGAGGAGGAGGGACTGCCGTTGATTTACCCTCTGCAATAACGGTGGGAGTATAGCGACGGGGCTTCTTCACTGCCCTCTTTCTGCGAGTTCCACCCTGCCGTTTTCGTTTGAAGTGGACGTCGGGATCTTCTTCTTCCACTTCTTCTACCTCTACATCTTCCATGGGGGCTATGCCTACCCCACCGGGAGCATCTGGTGGAACCTCAGCACCTGCGTCTCCCTCAAAGCGAGGACTCTCTGCATCCGAAGCCTCACTATCAGCAGTGGCGATGAACTCCCCGAGGCCTGGCACGCGGACCCTCCTGCCCTCACCTCTCTCGGTGACTTTCCGCTTCAGCTGCTAAGAGATCAATTTCACACCAAATAAGTTAATAGAAAATCCGGTTGGCGTGGAGTTTGAAGTTCTATACCACTGACAGAACCCCAAAGTTGTTTGAAGGTTCGGAGTCCTCAGCGGCATGCACAGCCGCGCCTCAATACAGCCAGCAATGAAGAACCGCCAGGCACGAGCACTATCAATGAGGCTCCCCATGAAGGACAGGCTGGTGTTCGGGTTACCTACATATAGTTGGTCATACCCGAACAGACGAGCAAACCGGCTCGGGACATAGGTTTCCAAGTAGCAGATATCCCCGCTCTTGTACACCAGGTGGGATAGCCGGATGCTAACTAGCCATTCGAAGACCCCCAGCTCAGCGACGTCTTCCCATCTCCTACATCCATGAATTCTTCGCCATAACCTGCATCGCGAATGTAGGGAAAGCACCGAAAAAGACTGTAGACGTTGTGTCGGCACAGCAGTTTGCGAACCGCGGCCACATAAATTCGTGACCATGAACATCCCTCAAACCGACGAAGAAGCGCCATTCGGACACCTTCTGGAGGCTCCTCACCAACTTGGATAATAGAAGGGCAGTGAAGGGCGAACCATGCCATCAAATAGATGTATGGCAAACCGATCCTGGGATTTGGTCCGTTGCAAGGCAGGATAGTACTTTTCCCTCTTCGTCATTGGTGGCCTATAGAAAGCCTCCGTCAATGCACGAAGGCCCCACTGAATACAGCACACCATTGCCGGGAGAAGTCCAAGGGAACGACCGTGGACTAGACGAACAGCCGGTAATAAGACCATCGAAGAATGACGTCGCCAGAAGAAGATGGCACCACGCATCTCTTCAGCCAAACCGATAAAAAAATCGGTCAAAAGTGCCTTCCGGGACATCGGTTGACGAGCTTGGTGATGGAAACTTCGGAGAATATCACCTTTCTCATAGGGTCCATCGTCTTCTTCCAAAATCATATCCCCTTGGGAGTGTTCTTGCATCCTTCGGAAAATGTCCTCGTCTGCAACCCCGCAGTGAACTGTTTCAGGAGCATCTTCCAGGTTGGGGAATAAATAATTCCCCCAGCTCTTCGAACTGCATGAAGCTCCCTTATGGCTCCCATGCATACTCGAGCAAATGTAAAGATGGCACATCAATTCCGATAAGTCTCGAACAAGGCGGGCTCCTGTTTCTCCAGAAGTGCCAATTCTGCCTCGCACGGGAAATATTCTTCATATGGGAGAGATCCCAAGGGCAAAGTAGAGACTTCCAACATCTCGTGCAAAGCCATGCCCAATTCGCCTACAGGGGTGAAGAAAGTCCCTATAGTTGGGCAGTATAACTCAAAGATGGCATAGAAGTTCGCTACGCTCATCTGAATGCCGTAACATGTTGCTCTGACAACCTCGTAGAGTCCCAATCTCTCCAGATCCTCTTCAAAATGGGCCAAGACATATAATGTCAAGTCCCTCCACCAGGCCTTAGGGGGATGAATCCACCCAGGGGTCCTAAAATCAATGGCTGGATAGTTACCACAAGCCTTGAAGAATTGGTTTCCAAAAGTCTGAGCCACGACGGGATTTTCCCCTACTGGGATGTCTGGGAGAATGTTCCCAGGGTGGAGACCCAATAAGCAGCGAGGAGGACCCGCCCTTGTATAACCGGGAGAAGGAGCTAATAATTTCCCCACATGAACGGAGTCGGTATTCCGAGTCACTTGCCACTTCATCTTCCGAACCCTCGTCACGCAATGGAAGAAAGACAATGGAAAAAGACGCTTGCTAGATGGGAGATAATACTTCTCGCCATCCAGATTAAAAATCCACTGCCTTCTCTGGCCAGTAGCTGATGATCGGTATCTGGCGCTGCATCCCCGAACATAAAGCCGGGCTTCCGATAGATTCTCCGGTCACAATCCTCGAGGGGAGCAGTAGTTAAGATGCTCCTCATAGTACGCTAATCTCTGGCGTAAATAAGAGCATCCCGACCGGGAGCACTTCGCTCACTGAACAATGAGGTTTGCCCCTGGAATTGCAGGCTAACATTGCCATCCAGTCCCCTAACTGTTCCGAAGAGACTGTTCAAAGGACCCGGGGTATAATGCACTGCAAAAATAAGAAGAAACTATATTAGTTCATCTGCCAAAGAAAAAGAAAGCTAAAGCAAAATTTTTTTGCTAAGGCATAACTTCGCTCTCCGAGCGAAGCTAGCCTAGCATTAGCTTCGTTCTGAAGCTCAACTTCGCAATCTGCAGCTTAGCTTCGCACTCTGCATGAAGGCAGAATGCAGAAAATATCTAAGTGTTAACTTCGCTCCAAAAGCTTAACTTCGCATTCTGTCACTGAACAGAATGCAAAGAAGCCCCTAAGGGCTAACTTCGCTGGAAAGGCATTTGTGCCTAAAACTGTTCAAAGGACTTTAAGGTCCTTTTCCCAGCTACGCTTCAAGAGCTAGCTTCGCGTCCTGCCATGTGATGGAACGTGGACAGTTCTAAGGGTTAACTTCGCATAGAAGCTTGAAGAAGAGACCATTCGGTTTCTAAATTTCAATTCACGAAATTGAAGGGACTTAAATCCCCTAAAAATTCAGTGGATTTGATTAAGGGAAAGCGACTCCCTGACATCACTGGAGCATGATGAATCACTCTGGGTTTATCATGAAATAGCCAGAAATTGGCTTCGAAAAGAGATGAAAATCTCTGAATAAAAGGGAAAAATCTCTACCCGCAATGGGATGTTCGATGACTGGAAGAGGAGAAGGCCCCTCCGTCCCAGAGGTCGCTGCCTCTTTGCCTGCTCGTCTTTTGGGAGCCATGGAAGAACTGAGAGGTTCTGAAAATCTAAACGAAGGAGAAAGAGAAGAAAGAGACTTGTTTCTCTGGATATTCAAACAGAAGTGATTCTCTTTCTTTCAGCCCAATCGGCTTTTTATAGACATAAAATTTCTTAAATTCGACTCCTCAAAAGGAGCGCAGGCGGCCGTTTCAAATCAATTTGAAACGGCGCCTAAGCGCCTTCCCAAGAAGCCTTACTTCAGCCCCGCCAAGGGCTAACTCCGTTGTGAGTTTAGCGTTGACCTCGCACGACGCTTGAGTAACTTCGCTGAGAAACGTGCCTTAGCTCTGCTAAGAGCACATCTCTAGCTTCGCGAAAATTCCGTGCTAGCTTCACCAAAAACTTGTTCCTGACTTAGTTGGAAATCTTTCTTCAGCTTCGCTGGAAGTTTAGCTCCGCTAAGAGCTCTCATTTCCTCCTAAGGAAAAGACTTACTTAAGCTAGTCCATTCCAAGTGTTCTCGAATAGAAAAGGAGGGGAACAAAGTAGACAAGCAGAAAATAAACATTTTATTAATTCTAAAGGGAAGATACATTGATACTACATCAAGATTGTCTTTCATACAACAGAATCTTTGTTTCCAAGGCATACAATTTGTCCTATCTGCTTTCAGGGTGATAAGCCAAACCAACTGGACACGAAAGGCCTTCCTCTTGCACAAGGCCATAATCCTTCGCTTAGTGGCAAATTTTGCCATCAGGAAGCTGGATCTTCCGTAATCAAAATTGGCAAGAAACTGGTTACCACTAGAAAGCTGGATCTTCCTTAAATAAAATGGCAAAGAAAGGATCCGAGACCTTACTGGTGACGTCCGCCTTCCCAAAGTGGATCATCTCGGATAAGCGACTACTAACCCCTTCCCGGAATGGATCATCTCGGATAAGCGACTACCAGCCCCTTTCCGGAGTGGATCATCTCGGATAAGCGACTTCCAGCCTCTTCTTGGAACGCGCAAAAGCTGCTCCAGTATATTCCTCCTGCTTAGGATCAATGTTTCAACTTGAAGATCAAGAGGCAAGTTTCTATTCTCTTTCATCAAGACGAAAGACTGGCGAGCATAGTTCACTGCAACGCAAACAGAAAACAAGTTAGCATCAAATCAAAAAGAGGGTGGAATGCTAGGTCAAAATTCTTTAGGTGAAGCTATCCAGTTGTGCCTTGAAGACGGATTTCAGCTAAGCAGAGAATAGCCTCGCTTGAGCAGTAATGACAGACTAACTTAGCATAAGCCAAGTCTTAGCCCTGCCCAAGGCAGTTAGGCTGGAGAAGCCTCAAAAAGGACCAAGTCCTAGCCTCGCCTATATGGCTAGGCCAGACTGGCCCAGAGGGACGCAGTCTTGACCCCACCTATATGGCAAGACTGGCTCAACCTTAAAAGGACCAAGTCCTAAGCCTTGCCTATATGGCAGATTTAACAGGCAGGCAGATCAAGGCAGCGACCCTGCATGAAAAAGCGAGAATGCTAGCTTCACCGAGAAGCTGGAGAATAGGGCTGAAACTCTTTTCTGAAAGTCAGCCAAATGCAAAGACCAGGGAAGTCAATCCCTGAAGTAGCTGGTAAAGCTAATAAAATTAAGGGAGATAAACTCTCTAAAATCACTAGTTTAGTGGTAAAGTCTCTGCATAACCGAGACTCACCTGCTCTTGGCCGGGTAATGACCAGAGTGGGCGCCCCCACTATTTCAGAGAATCTGAGTCTCCTTTCCTAGGCAACGAGGAGATGTCATAAACAAACGTTTCAGAAAGAGAAAAGTTTGTTTCTCTGAGAAGGACTACAAGTGTCCTATTTATAGGCCTCATGGCCTGACCATGCCGCCGCTACTTCAAGCTTGGAGGCGCGGGCGAATTTAAGGCATTCAAGTGCTTGGCCTTGAGAAAGGGAATAATCTCCCTCGGGAATGCGCGCGAAGTTCTTTGAACTTCGGAAAAGGGAATAATCTCCCTCGTTAATGCAAGAGAGGTTATTCTAACCTCGAAAAGGGAGCAACCCTTCTTGTAACTCACAGAAAGCAGTTAGCCTCGGGAAAGGAACGTCGTTCCAGACCGATTTGAAGCGAAGCCAAACCGGGAAACCCAAGCGCGAAGCAACTCATAAGCGAGAGGCTACCCAAAAGAGCGAAGCTACACGCAAGCGGATACAATTCCTTGGGGAACCTATTCCAGCTTGAAAGTGAAGCAAAAGGCGAAGTTGAACTCAACCTCAAAGGCGACGTTCATACTCACACACCATCAAAGCAGTTCAAAATATTTCAAAATCTGAACCATTCCATTTCAGATTACGAAAACTTTGAAGGGGGTCTTGTTGACACTCTAAAAAAGACAAGATTCTTGACCGGCCTGAATAATGTCTAACTTGTTGACATCTACAAAAGACAAGTGGCAGACAAGCCGACGACCAGTTCTTCACCCATATCAAAGGGACGAATCAGCAACTTGGACTCTACTGATCCAGTGAAGCAGACAGTAAGCTAAGATCGTCCTTAAAAGCTCGTGAGAAGACCCAAGCAGGTCCAGAGACACTAAGTTAGCTCAACACTTAGTCTCGCACGAACCCACGAGATAGATCTCAAAACTAAAAGTTGCTTAGCATCGCAGAAGCTCCTTCATAGCCTCGCTGCGAGCTAACCTACAGCTTCGCCTGAAAATGCTAAGGTAACTCCGCAGAAAGTTAGCTTCGTTCGAAGCTCCACGCAGCCGCGCAAAAGGTTGACTGGCTCCGCTGAAGAGCTTTCTTCTAGCTTCGCCACAAGCTTCTCCCAGCTCCGCTATGAGCTCAACGCAACGACTCCGCTGCGAGTCCTTTATAGTCATTTTGACTAAGCAAATCTCCAGATGAAATCAAATCTCCAGTTGAGATCATGTTGATTGAAATCAAATTTGCCTGTTGCCTGCCATAATCTTTTGACTCTCCCAATCAGGTAAGAAGATCAAGGGAGTATCCCTCATTTAGCGGAGCGAATCAAGGGATTAGCGCTATATGCTATCCCTAACTTCGCAGAAGCTATTTCTAGCCTCGCGGCAAGGCTACTTTCCAAATACAAAACAGATTGATTCAATCTATTTCCAGATTTTCAGGACGATTATACCCCTATTTCCCCTATAAATAGCCTACCAGAGGCTCACAAAAAAAAGGGGAGAGGCACGAAAAGAGAGGAGAGGCACGAAGAGAGAGGAGAAATGTGCCAGGATAGAGAGAAAATTAGAGATCTACTCTCTTACTTCCAAGAATTCAGAGAATTACTTCTCTAATCCTACAAGGATAAATTAAGGGTGCTAATACCCTAAGATCTTCCTCCCTCTCAAGGAATTTCTAGAATCAGGCGAGAAGGAATTCCCAAGCGGAGGCAACTCGAGAAGCAACAAGAGGGCTCTACCGATCCCCTGTTCTCCGATTTCCCGAACCAAGCGAGAAGGAAGTCCTACTAGGAGGCAGTTCGATCATCTGACCGATCGCATCGTCAAAGGGATAAAGTGGTCGCGCGCTGATCAGATTCCTACGGCACACTTTCCCAGAAATCTCAGAGGTGATCTACTTGTAATTTTTCTTTTCAATTACTTGTAATTTAGCTCCTCGACACTTTTTTGTAAGTTTTCTCCTTTGCAAAATCAATGGAAAACACCTGGTAGCATGTCTGAGGTAGGAGTGAGGGTTGTCCTAAACAGTTACTGAGGAGGATGTGACTTCACAACAGTCTTGCTTGTCTTGGAGTTTTCATTTTGATCAGACTCCGCTGCCTAGTGCTTGGAGACTCTTTTCTTGCGGTAAGCAACAAGAGGGAAGTGTGGGGTATTCGTTGGATTATCGCAGATGGTTGTTTAAACATTCAGTATATGGATGTGGTTGTTTATGACTTCCGGTATATGATTGTGGTTGTTTAGACATCTGGTATATGGATGTGGTTGTTGTGACATCCGGTATATGAATGTGGTTATTGTGTGCTTCATTATGTATGAACATACTGTTATATTTGGATACTACTGTTATATTTGGATACTACTGTTATGAATGTGTGTGTGTAGGAAGAACAATAATGAACTGTAAACCAATAGAGAAGTAAGTAAGACTGTATACTCTGAAAGATGAGATTGTGACCGTGGGTCATACGTCGAAACTCGAATGTGATATGAACTGAATATGAGTAATGTACTAATATGTATATAATTGATAAATCACCGAGTGAATATAAGAGATAGACAATCTGGTTAGGTATTATATAAAACAAGATATAAAATATTGAATATTTGGACACGCGCACTCAGAAGAGTGCAAAGAACAAGCATCAAATAATAGAGAGTCTCAGTGACCTTTAAGCTGAACTAGTTATCATAAGAAAGAGCATAATTGTAATCATTTTCTAAATTGTCCAAGTGCATCATACTTGACTTGCAATGATAATAGATATAACTTTGATTTGAATGATTTTACTCACTGAGTTGTTGAGCTCACTCCCCTACAGATTTTATGACTTCAGGTGAAGATTAAAGTAAGACTCGACTTAAGGTAAGGACATAATACTGGAAGGGCTATGAGTAACTCTAGTGTGGGTACATCAAGCTGATTGATTTATTTGAATATTTTGTTAATATGTATATGTGTAGTTAATATCATTGTATAGATCAATTAGTCGAGTATGTATAAGATGGTTCGGGGATATCTGTGTGTGTGTGTGTGTGTGTTCCAGTTTTATTTGAAGATGGATTATAGTTGGTTTTGTGTTAGCATATTATATCAAAGGGAGTACTCTCGTGCATATGTTTATTTGATTGACTTTGAAATGAAATCATATATGATAGAATTTGAAATTGATAAGTAGGCGATGTCCAGCTGAAATAATATTATATTGTGTGGGATGTTGTATATCATAAGTAGGCTGATGTTAGTCGAAATCTAATTTATTGCATTGAGGTAGAGTCTATATTTCAGATGAGGTGTTGTCGAATTTTTAGGAATTATTTGAACAATTAAGTGTTAAGATTTTTTATTATGATAATTCAGGTGATTAAATCTGGGACTATTTCAGAAGGGGTTGCCGGCGGCGCAGGCGGAAGCGGAGGTGGAGGAGGAGATGCGGAGGAGGAGTGGGTGCGTGTGTAGGAGAGGGGGTTGGCTGCAGACCGTTATGAGAACATTTTTTAAATTTCACATTTTTATAACAGAAAATTGAAGAATATTCTTTTTTTATTATTTTAAACTAACGGTAGGGATAGTGCTGATATTTTTAAAGTTTTGAGGGTTAATAAAGATATTATGAAGATTTGAAGAATAAATTTGAAAATACAAAAAAAATTGGAGGATACGCACGAAGAAAAATCTAAAAATACATTGCTTTGCAATGAAGCAAACTGTGGAATGAAGCTCGGCGCTGCATGCGTGTATCTAGAAAATGCTTTTATGACTGGACTTATTGACTTGCCAAACAAAATCACCTAAAATATGTGAATATAAATGTGTCTTTTAGATGTTTCTTCTAGAATGACTTCACAAAATATCTCTCTAAAATTTTTGCTGCTTCAGCACTATTATGTGACAGTTGGCTTTTCTTCTTTCTATCTCTAGGCTAGTACCAAATTTAGTCAGCAGTGACGAATTCTTTTTCAACTCTACAAAGAAGTGATCTCGCAATCCCTTTGATCAATTCAAAAAACCCGGAAAAAAGAAAGAAAATTAGACAATAAATCTTCGAAAAAATGGCAGGTGCCTCCTCATGGAACCCTTTTGCTAGGGGTGGCCACCGGGGCGGGTCGACCCGCGTCGACCCGCCCCGACCCGTACTGTGCGACTCGTCGGAGTCGCACAGACGGGTTGGCGGGTCAACCCGTACCCGCCCCGTTAAGGGGCGGGTCGAAACGGGTTGACCCGTCCCGTGGTCACGGGACGAATCCAATTCGTCCCGTGACGAATCACGGGACGAGTCGGGTCGGGGAAAATTTCCCCGACCCCCCCTTCTTAATTTTTATTTTTTTTTTAGTCCAATAATTTTTTAATAACGTTAGAGGGGAAAATTATTATACGCCCCCTATATTAATTTTTTTTTATTTTAAACCCTCAACGGCTCAAAACTGAGCCGTTGGGGTGAAAAACGAGGGTGCCACGTGGCACCCTCGTTTTTCACCCCAACGGCTCAGTTTTGAGCCGTTGGCACTAAAAAAGAATTAAAAAATAAAAACCCTAACCCCTAATCTTCTATAAATACCCTCTACCCTCATTCATTTTCATCTCACATTCTCACTTCATCTCAACTCTCTCTTCTATTTTCATCCTCTAACTCTAATTCACTCTTATTCTCTTACAATTACAAATCTCTACCAACTTTCAATCTAGTCTAATGGATCCCAACTGGAGTACTGGCGGTTCCTCATCCGAAGCCGGTGGCAGCTCTTCATCAACACACAATCCGTCAGCTGCCGCACCTTACACCGATGTTGGCGGTAGCTCATCATCAGCATATACCGCTTACCCACCATACAGCTATGCTCCACCAACATCCGCATTTGCTCCCTATCACAGTTCGTCAAGCTATGCATTTGACTACAGTGGTTATGCACCATATACACATGCTGCATATGCCAGTGATAGTGGTACAGGTCGGCATTCTATTTCCTTCCCTCCTCAATATGCCTCATATTCTCAACTTTTAATGTCAACATCACCAATGCACGCACAATCTCTGGCTCCTTTTTTTACTGAAACACAAGAACAACACGATACACAACCAACACAGCATGACACTATAGTTCCAGAAACACAACAACCTGAACCAACTAGCACAAGCACAAGCACAACCACTAAAGAAAGAGCCAAAACTTCTGCAGTGTGGAACCATTTTGTCTTAAAATTTGTTGAAGGTAGAAGAAAGGCAGAATGTAAGTACTGTCATCAACTATTTGATCATAAAGAAGGATACGGTACAGGTGTTCTTAATAAACACTATGAAAAAAAGCATGCTAAAAGTCACGGTTTACCACCACAACAAGCACAAATATTAGCTGATTCAGGCACACTCTCCACTTGGAGATATAAGCCTGAAGTAAATAAACATAAGTTAGCTGAATTTATTGTTCGAGCAGAACTTCCATTTTCTTTTACTGAATCAGATGCATTAGTTGATTATCTTAAATCTGTTTTTGCTCCTGATTATAAGAGAATTAGCAGACAAACTATAACTAGAGAAATTGAAGATTTATTTGTAAATAGAAAAAATATTTTGAAGGCTCTTTTTACTAGTGATGCTAGAAAAATTTCTTTAACTTCCGATATATGGGAAGCTCTTAATCTTATTCATTATTTATGTGTTACTACTCACTTTATTGATGAAAATTGGATTTTACAAAAACGTATTTTATCATTTTCTAAATTTTCTGAGAAACATTCTGCTACAAATGTAGCAAATTCAATTTTTCTTACTTGTAGAAATTATGGTATAGAAAATAAAATATTTTCTATTTCTTTTGATAATGCAAGTGAAAATACTGCTTCAATAAGACAATTGAAAACGATATTAGATCCAATTTTAAATGGTAAACTTTTTCATGTTAGATGTGTTTGCCATATATTGAATTTATGTGTACAAGATGGTCTAAAGCTCTTAGACAAATATATTTATAAAGTTAAAGAAATTATTTTACATATAAAACACAGTGGACCTAGGAGACAATCTTTTAAAGCTTATTGCCGACAATGTGGACTAAAGGAAAAACTGCTCCAAGCAGATGTGAAAACTCGTTGGAATTCAAGCTACTATATGATTAAAGATTGCCTTCCTTTTAAACAAGCAATTCAATTTTTTACAATAAATGAATGTTCATCTCTTTATATTAGTGATGAAGAATGGAAATTATATGAAAATTTTTGTAGTTTTCTAGAAAAATTTGACACTGCCACAAAAGCACTTTCTGGTACGTATTATCCCACATGTAACTTAGTTTTTTATAATCTTAATGAAATTGCTCAAGTATTTGCTGCATATAGAGATGATGATAGTCTTGTAGAGGCTATACATGATATGGAAGAAAAATTTCGAAAATATTTTGAAAATATGCCTTTTTATTTTACTTAGCTGCAATTATGGATCCTAGAATTAAAATAGATAATTTAAAGCTTTTATTATCTAATTTTATTTTATGTTAAATTATGAACAAGATGTAGATAAATTACTTTTAGAAATTAGATCTCTTTTAGAAGAAATGTACTCATTGTACAGAGATGAGTTATTTCCACCTTCTTCTTCTGAATTTAGGGCACCTACACCATCACAAACTTCTTCTAGTAGTCTAGGTAAAAGATTATCTAATTTTAAAAGTATACTTTCCTCTAATACTAGAAAGAAACACTCTTCAGGAGCAGGTTCATTTGATGAACTTAATTTATATTTGAACACAATGCCTGCTGAAATAAATGAAAATGATGAAGAGCCATGGGAAACATTTGATGTTTTGTCGTGGTGGAAAGAACAGAGAAAACAATTTCCTGTTCTTTCTACCATGGCCCGAGATATACTAACACCTCCGGCCTCTACAGTAGCGTCCGAGAGCGCGTTTTCTGCAGGTGGTAGAGTTTTGACACCCTGGAGGAGCAGGCTGACGCCGAAACACTTGGAGATGGCGGTTTGCTTAAAGGACTGGTTCGATGCAGAAAGACGCACACAAGGAAAAGCTATTCTGGATGAAGAATTTGAACAAGACGAGGATGACGAATAGAGAACCACCAGAGTTTTTATATACATTGTATGAGATGAGCACCAGAGTTTTGTTATGTATACGAGATGAGTTTTATGTACATTGTATATGTGATGAGCAATGTATATGATTTTTTCATATTAATAAAATAATTTGCCATTTTGCCTTACAAAAAACTTGTAATTAGTGAAAATCAATTCTATTTTTTTTTTATAATTTTAGAAAATTTTTTAAAATTTTTTCCTCTTTTTTTCCTATTTTTTCCTATTTTTTCCTATTTTTTCTTTTTAACTTTAAAATTTAAAATTTATTAATTAACGAATTAAAAAAAAAAAAATAGGCGAGACGGGTCTAACCCGTCTCGCCGAATCCGGTAACGAATCGGGTCAGGAGACCTGATTCGTTACCCGGGATTTGAACCCGTCCCGTTTAACCCGTGACGAGACGGGTCCAACCCGTCTCATCCACGATTCGTTTGCCAAACGGGACGAATCAACCCGATTCGTCCCGTTGGCCACCCCTACCTTTTGCTCTCAAGACTCTCCCCACAACAACAACAGCATCCTCTCTCAAATCCCACCGCAATCTCTCCACAATCAGTTCCAACTTCTCGTTCCCATCGAAAAAAATTCCAACTTTGAGAACTGCGCTCTCCCTCGTTCCCCGCGCCGTCACCGACGATGACGAGTGGGGGAAGGAGAAGGGAGAGGAGGAGGAGGAGGCAGCCGGAGGAGTCGCGGTGGCGGAGGCAGCGGAGGAGGAGGAGGAGGTGGTGAGTGAGATTGGCGAGCTGAAGAAGAAGTTGAAGGAGTTGCTGTATGGGACCGATAGAGGGCTGAAGGTCTCGAGCGAGACGAGGGCGGAGATCGTGGAGCTGATCACGCAGCTGGAGGCCATGAATCCGACCCCGGCACCCACCGAGGCCCTCACCCTGCTCAACGGCAAATGGATCCTCGTGTAAGCTTCGATCTTATCACAGTTTTTTATTTGATTTGATCGAGAATTAGATTGAATTAGTTGATTGGACTGCGAACTGGGAAAGTTAAGTCTTTGTGAAACAGTCGGACATAGAACTGAAAACTACTAAATCCCTAAAAATATGGTTTTTGAAAGAGGAAAAATTGATTATAGAACTGCCTTCCAAATTGTAGCACAAAATTTCACTTCGTAACCTGCTATTAGATTTACTTTGAACCTCACTGACTAAAGAGGGATTCTTAGGCCGTCATCTAAAGGCAGTGGCATAGTCAGGATTTCAAAGACGCCGGAAGTGGTGGCTCAAAATAATATTAAGTAATATCAAATTTGTAATTTTGCACACAAACAAATACATACAAACTGAAAAAAAAAACAACTATCGGTAATTTTGCATCACTTGATATCACAATATATATCTTATTAGCAAAGATCCAAATAATTACATTCACAACTACATCCAATATGTAACCTCTATAAAAATATAACAAAAGTACAAAACACAACACATTAATAACTAATTAACTAATTTTATCATAATGATTTTTCTGATTTTTTAGGTTATCACTAATTAAATAAATTGTGTCATAATGAACAATAAAAATTATAGGAATTTATCACAATGATAAGATAAACAAAATCAATTAGTACTCCAAATTAAAGAAATTTTAGCAAACAAACCGTGTTGGTGGCGATGAGTGGGTGGGCTTGGCTTGTGAGCCGTGGTACCCTAGAAGTTGCTCAATCCCGCTCGCTGCTTGTGATGGAAACTGCAAACTCTTTGGCTCCTTACTCGAGTGCTTCAGTATTATAGAGAGATTTTAGGAATTTCAGAGTGAGATCAAGAGAGGAGATGAGATTTGAGGGTTTAGAGATTTGAGTGTGAGTTGAGATTTGAGAGGGGGGATGAATTTTAGAGATTTAAAGATTTGAGAGAAATAGACAGAAAGGAGATCAGAGAGGAGAGAGGTCGAGACTGTCATCGCAAGTTGGGGCTCGCTACAAATTTGTCTTGGAGATCAGAGATGAGAGGTTGCGACTGTAGTCGCGAGTTGGGACTCGTTGCGAATTTGTCGCAGAGATCAAAGATGAAAGAGTGGTCGAGATTGTCGTCGTGAGTTGGGACTTGCTGCGAATCTCTGCCTAGAAATAAGGAAGAGGTCGAGCATATTGTCGCGAGCTGCAAATCTCAGAGAGGAGAGAGGAGAGGCCGAGAAAGTGCCTTGATCCAAGCAGGAGGAAGGGGCACAAATTACACACCCAAAGCATTTTTGGGGTGGGGTCGGGGGGTCACATGACTCCCCTTGACCCCTTCTCTCCGCCAGTGTCTAAAGGGTTAACGACTCTTAGCCCTTATGCAATTTGTTGTGTTTGGTATGTTGAGGAAGAATTACTGGTTACTCTAATAGTTTGGAAGATTAAATAGGGGTTAACTCTCCTTTAACTCATTGATAAAATAGTAGAAAAATCACGAGTCATATAACAAGCTTCTATTGTCAAGTTACGTATTGGTGTTGAGTTTTTTCTAAGCATCATATGATAGTTGTATTGAAGGTAGTGGCAGATTGGGTGAGTTGAGCTTGCGTCGAGTGGGGTTTGTACTTTGTATGGCTTTATAATTTATATATATATATATATATATATATATATATATATATATATATATATATATATATATATATATATATATAGACTTGTATCCTTTCAAAAGGATTTGATCCCGGATCCTTCCCACTCAAATTCAACCCTCCAACATTCGAATACAAGATCCACTCCGTTGAAGTTGATCTATACTATTTCAAGTATCTATAAACCAAAAATCAAGTGTTTAAATACTTTTTGCCCATCCATCAAGTAGGGGAAAAACGGACGGCCTAAATAGTGAGTTGGTTAGTTTAACGGTGTAGAACATTTGAAATCTAACAAAAATTAGTTTATAGGGGTTTTTAAATGTTTAGATCATAATGAAATGGTCGGATCGAGAATTTGTATGTCTAAAGACATAGATCTAACCAACTCACTACTTTCGGCCGTCCATTTTGCGTCGCTTGATGGATGGGCAAAAAGTATTTAAAACACTTTTTTTTTGGTTTATAGATACTTGAAATAGTATAGATCAACTTCAACAGAGTGGATCTTATATTCGAATGTTGGAGGGTTGAATTTGAGTGGGAAGGATCCGGGATCAAATCCTTTTGAAAGGATACAAGTCTATATATATATATATATATATATATATATATATATATAATATATATATATATATATATGGGCTTACTGTACCTCAGCCTGCAGGCTGAGAGAGTTTTCTCAGCCTGCGGGCGTGGCAACATCACCGCCCCACATCTGTAATAATTTTGGCGGACAAAATCCTGTAAAATCCCGCCCAATTTAATGCCAGTCACCTCAACATTGTAATTTCCGAAAATACCCTCCCTCATAACTTTTTACCGACCTTGGTAGCAGTCCTCAGAAAAAGACTGCGACCATGGTAGCAGTCCTCAGAAAAAGACTGCGACCTTGGTAGCAGTCCTCAGAAAAAGACTGCGACCTTGGTAGCAGTCCTTAGAAAAGACTGCGACCGTGGTGGCAGTTCTCATAAAAACACTGCGACCTTGATAGCAGTCCTCAGAAAAAGACTGCGACCTTGATAGCAGTCCTTAGAAAAGACTGCGACCGTGGTAGCAGTTCTCATAAAAACACTGCGACCTTGATAGCAGTCCTCAGAAAAAGACTGCGACCTTGGTAGCAGTCCTTAGAAAAGACTGCAACCGTGGTAGCAGTTCTCATAAGTACTGCGACTATATTAAAAACCATTAAATATCAAATCAGATAAAAAAAATTAAAGAAGCATTCAAATTAGTTTCCTGATTTAATAAAGTAGCATTCACTGTCTTTTACCGAAAAAGTAGCTTTTCATAAGGGGTATTTGGTAATTTAACTTCTCCTTAAAAGCGGACCGCAAGTCAGTGAGGTGACAAATTGAGCCACGTCACCGCAGGCTGAGAGAGTACTCTCAGCCCGCGGGCTGATATACATTTCTCTCTCTCTCTCTCTCTCTATATATATATATATATATATATATATATATATATATTATATATATAGAGAGAGAGAGAGAGAGAGAGAGAGACTTGTGTAGTTCTGGAATGATTCGAGCCCGAATACTTCCACTCAAATATCAACATCCGACATTCAAATACAAGATTCACACTGTTAAAGTTGCTATATATTATTTAAAGTAACTAAAATTCAAAAATCAAGTGTTTTGAATAGTTTTTTTCCCATCCATCAAGCGGACGGCCGAAAGTAGTGAGTTGGTTAGATCTATGTCTTTAGACATATAAATTCTCGATCCGGCCATTAGATCATGTTCTAAACATTTAAAAATTCCTACAAACCAATTTTTATTAGGTTTCAAATGTTCTACACTCTTAAACTAACCAACTCACTAGTTAGGCCCTCTGTTTTTCTCCTACTTGATGCATGGGCAAACAATATTTTAAAGACTTGATTTTGGTTTATAGATACTTGAAATAATATAAATCAACTTCAACGGAATGGATCTTGTATTCGGTTGTTATATAGTTGTATTTGAGTGGGAAAGATTCAGGCTCGAATCCTTCTAGAACTACACAAGTCTCTCTCTCTCTCTCTCTCTCTCTCTCTCTCTCTCTCTCTCTCTATATATATATATATATATATATATATATATATATATATATATATTTTGTGGCTGGGAGTCATCTTGGCTCCTGTCCTTTTCCTTAAAAGAAAACAAAAGTTTCAGAAAGTGGTAGGTATTTGGTTGACTGAAACGGTTCTCTGTAAGAGTGGATACAACTATACTGAAGGCTTTATAATGTCAAATTTGTTGAACAAAGTCAGTTCTTGGTAGATTTTTGCGATTTAGCCTTGTCTAAGAGTCAAACGGATGTTTTGTTAATATTTTTGAGATAACCATTTTTTTGCAGGTATACATCATTCTCGCAGTTGTTCCCGTTATTGGGATATGGAAGGCTGCCGGAGCTGGTGAAGGTAGATGAGATATCGCAGACCATCGACTCAGAAGCCTTCACGGTCCAAAACTCAGTAAAGTTTGCAGGGCCACTGGCCACAACATCCGTCACAACTAATGCCAAGTTTGAAGTTCGGAGCCCTAAGCGCGTGCAGGTAGTTTTGTTTGTTTCAGTTTCTAAGCTTAGATTTGTGAACTGAGTCAATTGATTCTTATTGTTGCTTTATTCAATGAGAATGTTGTGTTATCCTCTACATAGTCTTCTTCCCATGGTGTCTAAGTGTCTGCTTTAATCTGTAATTTTCTATGCAAATGTATGGTTCATACCATAATCTGCACGTATCTCTATGCATCATTACTTATAGGATGACTAATAAACTAGAAGATGCTAGATATCAGGCCAAGAAGTCGACAAATTGCATGGTTTATATCATTTTTACTTGTTTTAATCTAATTAAATACGGAAAAGATGAATATGTGGATCATCTACTAGATGGCTTGCAACATTCTTTACTATAAAGAAATGGGTTTAGGGAAATCACATAAATTCCAAGTCTTGATAAGACTTCTAGGAAGAAAGAGCAATAAGTTCACCCGCAGTGTCAGGGCTTGGCTTGGCAACTATTGTTGTGGGTGCCTATTATTGGAGGATTTTGAGAAATCATTACACTGCTTCTGCTAACTGACAGAGATATATCAGATTAAATTATGCTGCATGATTTTCCTGAAAGATATTTTGAAAAAATATATCTAGGAGAGAGCAGGGAATGCTCTTCTTTTTGGTTGGAAGGTAGTTAAGAATTCCCATTATTAAATGATAACAAGGGAGGTATTCTGGGAAGAAGAAATGCCCAGATGCCAAAACTTCTTGACCGCACCTCTTGTCATGCCGCATGAACCAGTTGGATTTTTAATTATAAGTGCAACAGAGACCAATAAGTGCACAAATTAGAAGTACTCTTAGCATCAAAGTAATAGAGGATTTAGGACGAGAAATAGACGGTGAAGGCAATTAAATAGACTCATGGTTGTTAGTTAAATCGAGGAGATGGCCCTTAACAAAGTTGAGTAAAAGGATTCATGCACATGACCTTAACAATTTGGAATAAAGGCTTTGTTGTAGTTACTGTTGTAACTATAACTCATGCAACCGTCATACACGACATAGGAGAGGGCATGGCAAATGTGGGGCCTAGCTGCCATATTCCTGCACAGAGGAAACCCTATTGGGATCTAGTTGGATTTTTGGTGGGAACTAATCCTCACGTGACTATCATGCGTGTGAAGAAAGGGCTTGGACAAATGTGTGGCGTTGCACAAAGAGGAAACCCTATAGGGAACTAGTTGGATTTCGGTTCGAAACTAATCCTCACGCAACTATCATGCGTGTGAAGAGGGCATGGACAAATGTGTGACCTAACTGCTGTTGCACAAAGAAAAGCCGAGAGGGACACTTTATTCTAAATGTAATGCTTTCAAAAACAATACTTTGTTGCAGGGGAAGTGGAGAATGAAAAGAAATTAGAGCATTAAAGTATATCCTTCTATCCATCAAAGAAAACAAAAAACTAATTTTTGCAATGTTCCATTTGTTTGCTTTCTCGGCATCCCGATGGGTTTTCCATAACAATAAGTTATTGCTTTCTGTCCATTTGATTTTCAGTAAAGCAATTTCATCATCAAAAGAAAAGGGAAAGGAAAACATAAAACAGATCTTCAGTGAAGGTTATTTAGAGAAAGCAAGAACTTAAAATAGTTTGTTCTCTGGGGTTCTCAACATTGTTGGTTTTTATTGGAAATTAAAATATTCAACTTCATCAACATATGGGAAAACATTTTGCATATTCTCATACTTTTTACCATCTGTAAAACCAAGCAACTAGAAAATTGTAGTCGTCACAAAAAAAAAACTAGTTTTTTTTCATCAAAACCAAAAAAGTGACATGATATACATACATAAGAAAGTACAAACTGTATACTAATATCCATTTGTGTTGGTAAGAAGTCCAACGTGCTGAGAACCAATAATAAGCAAGTTGTTTTTGTTTGGGACATGATACCCTCCTGACCTCATCCTTGTGCATAAATGTTGTAACATGAACACATAGATGCATTTTATATTTAAAAAATGAATACATAGATGCCTCTATACCATATTTGAGTGCGCAAAACGCGCACGTGAATTGTGTGTTTATGACAATGCGTTTAGTACAAGGGTAGGTCCAGAAATACAGAAGAGAACAGACCAATCAAAATTTCTTATTCATTCATGGAATGTGTTGTTTACCTTTCAGTAAGTCATCAGACATCAAAAGCAATGATGCATCACATCTTGCATTTTACCTGCTTGCGTGTCAAGAAAGATATGGAACAAAAACGATTGCACTAATGGTGTTGTATTTGGTATGATTTTCCAGATCAAGTTCGTGGAAGGCATCATCGGTACCCCCACAACTGACAGACTCTATCGTGATACCTGACAAGGTAGAGTTCCTAGGTCAGAACATCGACCTCTCTCCCCTTAAGGGGGTCATCACATCCATCCAGGATTCCTACTCATCGGTTGCCAAGACTATTTCTGGCCGGCCTCCCCTCAAGATTCCAATCAGCAACCGCAATGCAGAGTCTTGGTTGCTGACGACATACTTGGATGAGGAGCTTAGGATATCAAGAAGTGATGGCAGCAGCGTCTTCGTGCTCATCAAGGAAGGCAGCTCACTCTTGGACTAGAGCTTGTTTGGCATCGGCTATTTATCAGAATGGCCTCTACTTTAAATTACATGTTATAGTGGGCTGAAGCATACATACATTGAATTCGTGGTGCTAGTATTTAGGACCTAAAACTGCTAAATCTTTTGATTCTTCTCGAGTGTTGTTCATGTATGAATGTTGAATACAAGTTTATACAGTCTCGCTACTGTATATGAAAAATAAAAGACTCCTTCAGACAAACTGGAAATTAAACAAGAATCGATGATTGCTCTAGCAATTCATCTTAGTATCTGAGCCAAGTACTTTGTCATGCTAGACCTGCATCATGTTCCATGTTATGTTGTTCAGCACTGTTCTTGGGGTCGTAAACATGCACAGCCTTGTGTGTGGGTTATTTTCTCGGTGCTTTGTTATTTGTAGGTTTTAAAATGCTTGTGATTTTTTTTAGTAAATATTTTCTTGGATTCTGATCAGGCTAAGCATTGTGTGTGGAGTCATAATACCTCTATCCATGTTTTCCCTCAAGTACCTGTTTTGGGGTTTTCTAAGAACGAAAAAAAAAGGGCAAAATGAATATATAATTACCAATAGAAAAATTGAAAAATCATGCCCATGGTATTCAATATAATTAATGGAATAAATAAAAGAATTATTCAGTATATTTAGAACTATTGTAGCACAATGTTAAAGCCATTCTATAAGACAGAAGGTCTTTGGTACAATCTACCATCAAGCTATGGCTTGCTCTCAAGAAAAAAAAAAAAGAGGAAAAAAAGGTAACTTAGCTCGCAGATTATATTTTCAAAGAGGTGGTGAGTCTGAATCTTCTAGCCGCGACGAGCAACGAAATTTCTAAATTAAAAATGTCAGGCCCACTAATGCAGATCTATTATAAGATGATTTTAGGTTCATAAATATTGTGTCTAGCTTGGCATTGTGACATTCCTCCCTCCCCCATTCTTACGCAGTCGAATCCTCACTGCGTGGGGCTTTCGGCAGGTAATGTGGTTAGTGTGAGTGTGTATTTGCTGAGTGAAAAAAAAAGTTTATAAAGGTTGTAAGAGGTTTGTGAATGCCTATTTAGTCCATGTTTGGAACAGATGGATAGAGTGTGGTGGAGATTTTCCGCTGCAAGTGATCAGATGATTGATCCACACCACAAGCGAGAATAAGAAAGTAGGGTATAAGAGTAGAATGATGATCACAACACAATATTTTTACGTGAAAATTCAAATCGGGAAAAATCAAGAGGAAGAGGAGGAAAAATCACTTTAATTCACAGGTTTACAGGAATTACAAGAATCGGTTAGTGTATATAGAGTTAGGATTGAGTTGAAGAAAAAAGGCTTTTCTTCTCCTTAGATGTAATATCTCCATTTTATAATACTGGTTTATAATAGTAAATAACTGAATTTTGATTTTTGTGTGCGTGTGTGTATATATATTGTATTAATTATTATATATTATTTAATATGAGTTATTACTATTTATTATTATAAATAAATCATTATCATTGCTCTTAAATTGTAATTGTTATTAATTATCTTGTATTTGGATTAATACCATTTCTTTTTTTTCACTTTCTTTTCTTCATTTCCTACTAGCTTGGCCCACATCCTTCTTCTCGTTTTGTTTTTCCTTCCTCTTTACTTTTATCAAGCCCATGAAGCCGAAGCCCGTTCTCATCTTTCTCTCGTTATAAATCATCATATCAATCCTAATCTTATTCTTATTCCCAAACCCATGACCCGAAACCCAAAACCAAATTCTCTCCTGTAATAATCCTAACTAATCCCGTTAATCACAAATCCCATAATTCTAATCCTATCTAATCAAATCAAACCCTAACTAACTAATCCTAATCTAAACTAATCCCAACCATCATAATTCTCTCCTTTTTTTCATCTCTTTCTCCTCCCCCAGCCGTCACCCACACACCCCTACCTTCTCCAACACATGGAACCAACCACACCCACCATCCACCTTCCCTCTCCGGCCACCATCAAGACCTCTCCTTCCTCCTCGTACAACTCCATCGCGTGCGTTGTCGAGCGCCGCCGAGAACCCTCTCCCCGAGCTCTTCCTTCACCTCAGCCTCATGCTCCACGACCTCCATCTCCGCCGTCATCACGCCACAATGAGCCAAGCTATCACCATCTCCGCTCATCCGCGCCATAGCCAGCCAATCTTCTTCCTCCTCCGCGGCCTACCGACGCACACCAACAATGCCCACCACCAACACCTTCTTCCCTTCTCGAGGCCCAACTGGAGCTCCTCCTCTCCTCCATCGAGTCGCCGGTGTTACCCGTGAACTCCACCGTGCCCATGCCTCTCGGTCAGCACCCAAGCCCTCAGCCCCGGAGCCTCCCTACCACTGCCGCACCCCTCCTCTTGCCTCCACTGTGCCTACTCAGAGTGTTATGCATAGCCCTCCATGGCCGCATACCCTTCTCCTCCCCTCGCTGAAGCCCACTAGCACCTCCCACAGTCTTGGCCGGCAACACCAATCCCCTTGCAACCTCCAAGCAGGCTGATGTTAGTCGAAATCTAATTTATTGTATTGAGGTAGAGTCTATATTTCAGATAAGGTGTTGTCGAATTTTTAGGAATTATTTGAACAATTAAGTGTTAAGATTTTTTATTATGATAATTCAGGTGATTAAATCTGGGACTGTTTCAGAAGGGGTTGCCTGAGGCGAAGTCGGAAGCGGAGGTGGAGGAGGAGATGCGGAGGAGGAGTGGGTGCGTGTGCAGGAGAGGGGGTTGGCTGCAGACCGTTATGAGAACATTTTTTAAATTTCACATTTTTATAACAGAAAATTGAAGAATATTCTTTTTTGATTCTTTTAAACTAACGGTGGGTAGTGATGATATTTTTAAATTTTTGAGAGTTAATAAAGATATTATGAAGATTTGAAGAATAAATTTGAAAATACAAAAAATTGGAGGATACACACAAAGAAAAACCCAAAAATTCATTGCTTTGCAATGAAGCAAATTGTGGAATGAAGCTCGGCGTTGCATGCGTGAATCTAAAAAATGCATTTATGACTGGACTTATTGACTTGCCAAACAAAATCACCTAAAATATGTGAACACAAATGTGTCTCTTAGAGGTTTCATCTAGAATGACTTCACAAAATATCTCTCTAAAATTTCCGCTGCTTCAGCACTATTATATGACAGCTGGTCTTTCTTCTTTCTATCTCTGAATTAGTACCAAATTTAGTCAGCAGTTACAAATTCTTTTTGAACTCAACAAACAAGTGATCTCGCAATCCCTTTGATCAATTCAAAAACCCCGGAAAAAAGAAAGAAAATTAGACAATAAATCTTCGAAAAAATGGCAGGTGCCGCCTCATGGAACCCTTTTGCTCTCAAGACTCTCCCCACAACAACAACAACAGCATCCTCTCTCAAATCCCACCGCAATCTCTCCACAATCAGTTCCAACTTCTCGTTCCCATCGAAAAAAAATCCCAACTTTGAGAACTGCGCTCTCGCTCGTTCCCCGCGCCGTCGCCGACGACGACGAGTGGGGGAAGGAGAAGGGAGAGGAGGCAGCCGGAGGAGTTGCGGTGGCGGAGGCAGCGGAGGAGGAGGAGGAGGTGGTGGTGGTGAGTGAGATTGGCGAGCTGAAGAAGAAGTTGAAGGAGTTGCTGTATGGGACCGATAGAGGGCTGAAGGTCTCGAGCGAGACGAGGTCGGAGATCGTGGAGCTGATCACGCAGCTGGAGGCCATGAATCCGACCCCGGCACCCACCGAGGCCCTCGCCCTGCTCAACGGCAAATGGATCCTCGTGTAAGCTTCGATCTTTATCACAGTTTTTTATTTGATTTGATTTGATTGAGAATTAGATTGAATTAGTTGATTGGACTGCGAATTGGGAAAGTTAGTCTTTCTGAAACAGTCGGACATAGAACTGAAAACTACTAAATCGCTAAAAATATGGTTTTTTGAAAGAGGAAAAATTGATTATAGAACTGCCTTCCAAATTGTAGCATAAAATTTCGCTTCGTAACTTGCTATTAGATTTACTTTCAACCTCACTGACTAAAGAGGGATTTCTTAGGCCCTCATCTAAAGGCAGTCGCATAATCAGGATTTCAAAGACGCCGGAAGTGGTGGCTCAAAATAATATTAAGTAATATCAAATTTGTAATTTTGCACACAAACAAATGCATACAAACTGGAAAAAAAAAAAAACTATCGGTAATTTTGCATAACTTGATATCACAATATATATATCTTATTAGCAAAGATCCAAATAATTACATTCAAAATGTACATCCAATATGCAACCTCTATAAAAATATAACAAAAGTATACAACACAACACATTAATAACTAATTAACTAATTTTATCATAATGATTTTTCTGATTTTTTAGGTTATCACTAATTAAATAAATTGTGCCATAATGAACAATAAAAATTATAGGAATTTATCACAATGATATGATAAAAAAAATCAATTAGTACTCCAAATTAAAAGAAATTTTAGCAAACAAACGGTGTCGGTGGCGATGAGTGGGTGTGCTTGGCTCGTGAGCCGTGGTGCCCTAGAAGTTGCTCAATCCCGCTCGTTGCTTGCGATCGAAACTGCCAACTCTTTGGATCCTTGCTCGAGTGCTTCGGTATTATAGAGAGATTTTAGGAATTTCTTAGTGAGATCAAGAGAGGAGATGAGATTTGAGGGTTTAGAGATTTGAGTGTGAGTTGAGATTTGAGAGGGGGGATGAATCTTAGAGATTTAAGGATTTGAGAGAAATAGACAGAAAGGAGAGCAGAAAGGAGAGAGGTTGAGACTGTCTTCGCAAGTTGGGGCTCGCTACGAATTTGTCTTAGAGATCAGAGATGAGAGGTTGTGACTATAGTCGCGAGTTAGGACTCGTTGCGAATTTGTCGCAGAGATCAAAGATGAAAGAGTGGTCGAGATTGTCGTCATGAGTTGGGACTCGCTGCGAATCTCTGCCTAGAAATAAGGAAGAGGTCGAGCATATTGTCGCGAGCTGCAAATCTCAGAGAGAGACGGTTCTCTATAAGGGTGGATACAGCTATACTGAAGTTAAAACTTTCAAGGATTTATAATGTCAAATTTGCTGAACAAAGTCAGTTCTTGGTAGATTTTTTGCGATTTAGCCTTGTCTAAGACAATCGTCAAACGGATGTTTTGTTAATATTTTTGAGAAAACCATTTTTTTACAGGTATACATCATTCTCGCAGTTCCCATTATTGGGATATGGAAGGCTGCCGGAGCTGGTGAAGGTAGATGAGATATCGCAGACCATCGACTCAGAAGCCTTCACTGTCCAGAACTCAGTAAAGTTTGCAGGGCCACTGGCCACTGGCCACAACATCCGTCACAACTAATGCCAAGTTTGAAGTTCGGAGCCCTAAGCGCGTGCAGGTAGTTTTGTTTGTTTCGGTTTCTAAGCTTAGATTTGTGAACTGTGAGTCAATTGATTCTTATTGTTGCTTTATTCAATGAGAATGTTGTGATATCCTCTACAGTCTTCTTCCCATGGTTTCTAAGTGTCTGCTTTAATCTGTAATTTTCTTTGGAAATGTATGGTTCATACCATAATCTGCACGTATCTGTAGATCACCTAGACGGGGATGAATAGGTGACTAGCTAATCTAATAATAAATTAATGCAGAATTAAAACTATTTATGCAAATTAAAACTATTAAGTTAAACACACCAAGTATAACATAAGAGTGTAGCCGAATTCCCGGTGAAGGGCTCTGAACTATCTCCTCAAGATTTCTCTAAATAAGAGTTGAGGTGCCGCTATGGCTCTCTTGGTTGAATACAAGTGTGAGCAAACAATCCCAAGCATATATCAATAAGGCACAAGATATATCAAACATAGAAAGATAAAAGCAATATTAGCATGCAAGATATAAACACAAGTGAGAGATAGAGAGAGCAATCGCAAACACGGGAGATTTGTTTCGAGGTTCGAGCACCCTTACTCTACGTCCCCGCCTTCAACACTATGAAGGATTTCCACTATAAATGATCCCACCGGATCACTCGGTGCCGCAACACCTACAACGAGTTTGCACTAGAACTCCTTGGACTCACTAGTCCCTCTCTTGTTCCCGCAAGAACAACACACGCAAGCACACTAGCTTGCCGAGGCCGCATCTCTACACCGAGCTCCTACAAGAACTCGAAACAACACGAACCCGCAAGTTCACCTCCTCAAATACAAGATGAAACACTTGGTGATCTAAATACTTTGATCACCTAAAAACACTCTCACAACAACTCTCCTATAGCATGATATAGCAATGGAAAGCTCAAGTATGTGTGAGAAAACTAGGATGGATTTTGTGATGAAAACCTCAAGAAATCACTTTTGAAAACACTCTTGATAAACTCTCCTTTTGATACGAAAGTTTTAGCTCTAAAATAAGTGGAGATACACTTAGAAAGGTAGGAAAAACTAGCTTGAAAATCACTTCAAATCTTATAGAAAACAGTACAAGGGAACCCCAATTTATAGGCTCCCAAAATATGGCCGTTGGAGGCCAAATCAGTAGCTGACGCTGTTGTCGGGCGACCACCCGGTCGGCCTGACAACGGTCGGATTTCCGACCGTTGTGCCACCGGTCGACCGCCCGGTCGACCGGCTGACGGTCGGATTTCCTACCGTTGTGCCACTGGTCGACCGCCCGGTCGACCGAGGCCTGAATACAGAGAGCAGAACTCTCTGCCGGTCGATCGCCGGTCGACCGGGGCCAGATCTAGAGCAGAGCTCTCTGACGGTAGACCGACCCCGGTCGATCGGCCCTCTAGCCAAACTGGCTGTGCACGTTTGTACACATCGGTCGATCGGACCGGTCGACCGACTTTTATCTCGATCGACCGGCAGAAGGCCTGGTCAAACATTTTTAGGAATTAAAACTTGATCTTTTTATCTTTAATAAAATCTCATAAATTCTCATGAATTTTATAAAAATAAGTTCATTGATATACTTTGATATACAAACATGTTTGATTAAAAATCAAAACATATTACAAACATTTTGAACTATTTTTGTAATATAGAAATTTTGGCTTAAACAAAAATCTGTATTTTTCAAAAACAATCTCTAAATTGAAAAACGATTTTTTCAAAACTTCTCCAAATACAAAAACAAAATATTTTAAACACTTTTGAAGCTTAGTATGTATGGATATGATCCAATACACATATGAGATGAAATATTTATGTTTTTGACAATAAGGTCTAAAATAAGTTTTGATAAAACACATGTATATTTTGAAGCTTAAAGACCAAAACGGTATTTTCTAAAACAAAAACTCTTTTATGAAAACACTGTGTGAGTGTATATGAACTTGAGCAATCCACCAACTAATCTATCCTTTATATTTTATCTAAAAATAAAATCTTAACACTTACAAACACGACACAAGTCTTCTTAAAAATCTTCTTCTCCTTCTTGACTTGGTCCAAACCGTGATCCAATGAGTTAGACTCCTCTTGAGTACTTGATACAATCTTGATACGCGAGCTCTTGAATCAACACGTGCTAGCTTCAAAACTTGACTTTAAATCCTTTGTTGAAGCTAAACACCTACTAAGATCTTGATCAAATATCTGAGACTAAATAAACACAAGATCATTAGTACTATAACTACATGAGTTAATCATCATCAAAACTAGAGTGATGGGCCTTTGGGCCAACAGTATCTCTATGCATCATTACTTATAGGATGACTAATAAACTAGAAGATGCTAGATATCAGGCCAAGAAGTCGACAAATTGCATGGTTTTTATCATTTTTACTTGTTTTAATCTGATTAATTACGGAAAAGATGAATATGTGGATCATCTACTAGATGGCTTGCAACATTCTTTACTATAAAGAAATGGGTTTAGGGAAATCACATAAATACCAAGTCTTGATAAGACTTCAAGGAAGAAAGAGCAATAAGTTCACCCGCAATGTCAGGGCTCAGCTTGGCAACTATTGTTGTGGGTGACTATTATTGGAGGATATTTTGAGAAATCATTACACTGCTTCTGCTAACTGACAGAGATATATCAGATTAAATTATGCTGCATGATTTTCCTGAAAGATATTTTGAAAAAATATATCTAGGAGAGAGCAGGGAATGCTCTTCTTTTTGGTTGGAAGGTAGTTAAGAATTCCCATTATTAAATGATAACAAGGGAGGTATTCTGGGAAGAAGAATGCCCAGATGCCAAAACTTCTTGACCACACCTCTTGTCATGCCGCATGAACCAGTTGGATATTTAGTTATAAGTGCAACAGAGACCAATAAGTGCACAAATTAGAAGTACTCTTAGCATCAAAGTAATAGAGGATTTAGGACGAGAAATAGACGGTGAAGGTAATTAAATAGACTCATGGTTGTTAGTTAAATCGAGGAGATGGCCCTTAGCAAAGTTGAGTAAAAGGATTCATGCACATGACTTTAACAATTTGGAATAAAGGCTTCGTTATAGTTATTGTTGTAACTATAACTCATGCAGCTGTCATACACGACGTAGGGGAGGGCATGGCAAATGTGTGGCCTAGCTGCCATATTCCTGCACAGAGGAAACCCTATCGGGATCTAGTTGGATTTTTGGTTGGGAACTAATCCTCACGTGACTATCATGCGTGTGAAGAGAGGGCATGGACAAATGTGTGGCGTTGCACAAAGAGGAAACCCTATAGGGAACTAGTTGGGTTTTTGGTTGGGAACTAATCCTCACGCAACTATCATGCGTGTGAAGAGGGCATGGACAAATGTGTGACCTAACTGCTGTTGCACAAAGACAAGCCGAGAGGGACACTTTATTCTAAATGTAATGCTTTCAAAAACAATACTTGGTTGCAGGGAAAGTGGAAAATGAAAAGAAATTAGAGCATTAAAGTATATCCTTCTATCCGTCAAAGAAAACAAAAAACTAATTTTTGCAATGTTCCATTTGTTTGCTTTCTCGGCATTCCGAAGGGTTTTCCATAACAATAAGTTATTGCTTTCTGTCCATTTGAAATTCAGTGAAGCAATTTCGTCATCAAAAGAAAAGGGAAAGGAAAACAAAAAACAGATCTTCAGTGAAGGCTATTTAGAGAAAGCAAGAACTAATAATAGTTTCTTGTTCTCTGGGGTTCTCGACATTGTTGGTTTTTATTGGAAATTAAATATTCAACTTCATCAACATGTGGGAAAACATTTTGCATATTCTCATACTTTTTACCATCTGTGAAACCAAACTACTAGAAAAATTGTAGTCATCACAAAAAAAAAAAAAAAAAAATTCCAGTTAGTTTCAACAAAACCAAAAAAAGTGACATGATATACATACATAAAAAAGTACAAACTGTATACTAATATCCATTTGTGTTGGTAAGAAGTCCAACGTGCTGAGAACCAATAATAAGCAAGTTGTTTTTGTTTGGGACATGTACCCTCCTGACCTCATCCTTGTGCATAAATGCTGCAACATGAACACATATATGCATTTTATATTTAAAAAAAAAAATGAATACATAGATGCCTCTATACCATATTTGAGTGCGCAAAACGCACACGTGAATTGTGTGTTTATGACAATGCGTTTAGTATAAGGGTAGGTCCAGAAATACAGAAGAGAACAGACCAATCAAAATTTCTTATTCATTCATGGAATGTGTTGTTTACCTTTCAGTAAGTCATCAGACATCAAATGCAATGATGCATCACATCTTGCATTTTCCCTGCTTAAGTGTCAAGAAAGATATGGAACAAAAACGATTGCACTAATGGTGTTGAATTTGGTATGAGTTTCCAGATCAAGTTCGTGGAAGGCATCATCGGTACCCCCACAACTGACAGACTCTATCGTGATACCTGACAAGGTAGAGTTCCTAGGTCAGAACATCGACCTCTCTCCCCTCAAGGGGGTCATCACATCCATCCAGGATTCCTACTCATCGGTTGCCAAGACTATTTCTGGCCGCCCTCCCCTCAAGATTCCAATCAGCAACCGCAATGCAGAGTCTTGGTTGCTGACGACATACTTGGATGAGGAGCTTAGGATATCAAGAAGTGATGGCAGCAGCGTCTTTGTCCTCATCAAGGAAGGCAGCTCACTCTTGGGCTAGAGCTTGTTTGGCGTTGGCTATTTATCAGAATGGCCTCTACTTTAAATTACATGTTATAGTGGGCTGAAGCAAGCATACATTGAATTCGTGGTGCTAATACTGCTAAATCTTTTGATTCTTCTCGAGTGTTGTTCATGTATGAATGTCGAATACAAGTTTATACAGTCGAGCTACTGTATATGAAAAATAAAAGACTTCCTTCAGACAAACTTGAAATTAAACAAGAATCGATGATTGCTCTAGCAATTCATCTTAGTATCTGAGCCAAGTACTTAGTCATGCTAGACATGCATCATGTTCCATGTTATGTTGTTCAGATCTGTTCTTGGGGTCGTAAACATGCACAACCTTGTGTGTTGGTTATTTGTAGGTTTTAAAATGCTTGTGATTTTTTTTAATAAATTTTTTCTTGGATTCTGATCAAGCTAAGCATTGTGTACGGAGCATAATACCTCTATCCATGTTTTCCCTCAAGTACCTGTTTTGGGGTTTTCTGAGAACGAAAAAAAGGGCAAAGATGAATATAATTACCAATAGAAAAAATTGAAAAATCATGTCCATGGTATTCAATATAATTAACGAAATAAATAAAAGAATTATTCAGTATATTTAGAATTATTGTAGCACAATGCTAAGGTCTTTGGTGCAATCTGCCACCAAGCTATGACTTGCTCTAAAGAAAATAAAAGGAAAAAAAGGTAAATTTAGCTCACAGAGTATATTTTCAAAGAGGTGGTGAGTTTGGATCTTCAAGCCGCGACGGGCAACGAAATTTCTAAATTAAAAATGTCAGACCCACTAATGCAGATTTATTATAAGATGACTTTAGGTTCATAAAGATTGTGTCTAGCTTGGCATTGTGACATTCCCCCCTCCACCCTCCTCATACAGTCGAATCCTCACTGCGTGGGGCTTTCGACAGGTAATGAGGTTAGTGTGAGTGTGTACTTGCTGAGTGAAAAAAAAAAAGTTTATAAAGGTTGTCAGGGGTTTGTGAATGCCTATTTAGTCCATGTTTGGAACAGATGGACAGAGTGTGGTGGAGATTTTCCACTGCAAGTGATCAAATGATTGATCTACACCACAAGCGAGAATAAAAAAGTAGGGTATAAGTGAAGAATGGTGATCACAACACAATATTTTTACGTGAAAATTAAAATTGGGAAAAATCACGAGGAAGAGGAGGAAAAATCACTTTAATTCACAGGTTTACCGGAATTACAAGAATTGGTTGGTGTATATAGAGTTAGGATTGAGTTGAAGAAAAAAGGCTTTCCTTCTCCTTAGATATAATATCTCCATTTTATAATACTAGTTTATAATAGTAAATAATTGTATTTTGATATGTGTGTGTGTATATTGTATTAATTATTATATATTATTTAATATGAGTTATTACTATTTATTATTATAAATAAATCATTATCATTGCTCTTAAATTGTAATTGTTATTAATTATCTTGTATTTGGATTAATACCATTTCTTTTTTTTTTTTCACTTTCTTTTCTTCATTTCCTACTAGCCTAGCCCACATCCATCTTCTCTTTTTATTTTTCCTTTCTCTTTATTTTTATCAAGCCCATGAAGCCAAAGCCCGTTCTCATCTTTCCCCCATTATAAATCATCATATCAATCCTAATCTTATTCTTATTCCGAAACCCATAACTCGAAACCCAAAACCAAATTCTCTCCTATAATAATCCTAACTAATCCCACTTAATCACAAATCCCATAATTCTAATCCTATCTAATCAAATCAAATCCTAACTAACTAATCCTAATCTAAACTAATCCCAGCCATCATAATTCTCTCCTTTTTTTCATCTCTTTCTCCCCCCTCAGCCGTCACCCACACACCCCTTCCTTCTCCAACACATGGAACTAACCACACCCACCATCCACCTCCCCTCGCCGGCCACCATCAAGACCTCTCCTTCCTCCTAGTGCAACTCCACCGCGCGCATTGTTGAGCGCCGCCGAGAACCCTCTCCCTGAGCTCTTCCTTCACCTCAGCCTCATGCTCCACGGCCTCCATCTTCGCCGTCATCATGCCACGATGAGCCAAGCTCATCACCATCTCCACCCATCCACGCCATAGCCAGCCAACCTTCTTCCTCCTCCGCGGCCTATCGATGCACACCAACAATGCACACCACCAACACCTTCTTCCCTTCCTGAGGCCCAACTGGAGCTCCTCCTCTCCTCCATCGAGTCGCCGGTGTTGCCCGTGAACTTCACCGTGACCGTACCTCTCGGTCAGCACCCATGCCCTCAGCCCCGGAGCCTCCCCACCACTGACGCACCCCTCCTCTTGCCTCCACCACACCTACTCGGAGCGTTATGCATAGCCCTCCATGGCCGCATATCCTTCTCTTCCCCTCGCCGGAGCCCACTAGCACCTCCCACAGCCTTGGCCGACAACACCGATCCCCTTGCAACCTCCAAGCATCGCCGTAGCCTCCATCAAGTCCATGCGGCCATCCCCCCGCGTGAGCTCCTCCTTCTCTCAACTCAGGTTGTAACGCCCTGATCTGGCGGGTACGGAGACGTTACTGCGACGTATATACGCAAGTCAGAAATACCCTCACGTATATACGCTAAGCATCAGTACAGGCAAGAATCAGAGTACGGAAGTACGTGGTGCTTTATACATTCCAACATATGAGTACAATTACAAAGTTATCACCAGAAGTCACACAATATTACACGAATATTACATCGCCGATAGGCGCAAATGTGAGAATACAAATGGGTATACAAGTATGAACAGTACAAATGGCGCTCAGAGTCATAACAGGAAAACTCTAGAGTCAAGCAGGGGGGCCTGAAAGGATGGGGCTCTGGACGGTCTGCTAGGGATCCACGCTTCAGCTATGCCACTCTGAACAGCAACTGGGAGAATTCACATGCTCCAAACTCTATGACCTGGACATGAGGATCCAGGGGAGTCAGACAGAACTCCCCGGCGAGTGGTGATGCGAATGCTAAGTGACGAGCATAGATAAGCACACGTGTATCGATAAATCCAAGTCATAAACATGTATTGAAAACTGTGTCGTGGGCACAAGCATACAAAAACAGGTAGATATATAGCAAGTGATATCAAATAGGGAATACTCGTGGTATGGTAAGATAAGAGCAGGAGACTGGTGTAATAGAATACAAGTGGTAAAGCAGGATGTAAGCAGGTATAATATAGTAATGCTCATAAACTAGAAATCCGATGTAAAACCTGATGAAATCAATTATGGCGAGACAAGTGGTATAACCAAGTTTGTAGAGCAACATAACAAGTCATTATATTGGCATTTTATTATTATTACTCGTCCGACCCATATATCTAGGTATGTGTCTTGGTGTACATCTCAACACACATACATCCATATATAAGTAAGTTGAGGTTGGTTATTGGAAGCTGATGAAGAACTGATAGCATATACTTATAGTAGTTCCCGTTCGCTCGGGACAACCATTAGGGGCCTGAAATCCCCCTAACACGCATCTTTTGGGGGCCTGAAATCCCCCTAAAATGAATCGTCGGTTTAGTGTTCCACTACTATAAGCAAGGCATCATACCGGCATCCATCACTTCCTCCCATTCCTCGTGAAAGTTATCCTTTTTATAACTTATTAAACATAATTATCAGATTTCGGGAATGAGTAGAAACATAACTGGTCATAACAGAAGTACATAACAAGCATAACGGGAGTTCATAATAGGCATAATAGGAGTACATAACAAGAGATCAGGTACTACATTCCCGTAATGTGATAATCATGAGTAGAGAGTTAATCATAACAGGTTTCAGATTTTAATCATGACCATGACAAGTGATCAGGCAGGTGACAGGTAATAAGTCATGTCATAACAAGGAGTAAGTGCCAAGTAGTAGCATATCAGGTGTCAGGTGATATCATAACATGAGGGTGATGTCAGGCTGGTGACAAGAGACAACATATTAGGTGTCATGTGTTACATGCCTTAGAGGTGATATTAGACAGGTGACAGGTAATAAGAGATAACATAACAGGAGCAGGTGATAAGAGATAATATAACAGGAGCAGGTGTCCATGGTAGCATGTTAAGTGATAACACATCAGATGTTAAGTGATACATAATGTAAATACAAGTTAACCCGATGAAGTGGGGGAAAACCGAATGGAGGCGAGGACACTCGCCTAAATCTTCAGAAAACACAGTGAAATCCCTGATCTCCAGAATCCAGGAAACCAACGAGAAAACGTGTTCAATATAAAGGAGGAGAGAAAATGAACCAGGGGGAGAGAGAATGGAGACGCGGGAATCGCAGACGCGGGAGTCACGTTGCATAGATTTCCACAAACGCGGGGTTTGGACCTGCGTTTAAGCTATAACATGAGAAGAACGCAGACGCAGGTATGAGCTCCGTGTCGTATTGATACAAGAACGCGGGGGCCGCGTTATACAGATGTCAAGAACGTGAAGATCGCGTTAAGGAATTGCTTGGTCGCGAGGTGAGCTCCGCATCTAGCAATCACACAATAAGAGAAAAGAGAGAGACAGGGAGATGAAAGCGACGCGGGGAAAGAGGAAGAGGGAGATGCAAGGGTGAGGGAGTGAGAGACGCAGGGAACATAATGGAAAAAGAAGGAAAAGAAGAAGAAATAAAGAAAGGAGGAAAGGAAAGAAAAGAAAGAAAAAGGGAAGGGGAGAGGATGGCCGGCCGTAGCCTGGCCGGCGGCAGCCGTAGGTGGCCGGAGGCCGGAAGCCGGCAACCCAAGCTCAAGCAAAGGTGGGGTGTAACTCTAGTGCAATATGAGATTTCAGAGTTTTGAAAATGGTGGTTCAGAGAGCGACAGGTAGGTTCGTTGGAAAGAGTATTCCGAGAAGAAAAAGATGACGTCATTGGTGGTGGCCAAGGTGGTGTAGGTGATGGTGGAAATGGTGGAGAAGCTAATGGTAAAATGGTATGTTTTGGTGGAAAAGAAGGAAGAAGATGGTGGTGTGATGGTGTTGATATTGTTGGAATAGAGAAGGAAATGGAGGAGAGAATGGTGGAGGAGTTGGTGATGGAGAAGGTGGAGAAAGTGGAGAGTGGCCGGCCAAAGGAGGGCACGACCCATGGGTGGGCTGCTGTTGCATGCTTTTGGAGAAGAAGGAAGAAAGAATGAAAGAAGGGAAAAAAGGGGTTGTGTGTGTGTGTGTGTATAGGTTAGCTAATGATTATTACAAGTTTGCCATTGTCATGTCGTTCATTAAATGAGACTTGCGTCTCCATCAGAAAGATGGCCGCGTCTGGGCAAAAGTGAGCTAGACGCGGAGATGAGATCCGCGTCCAGTAGAAACGCTAGAGTCGCGTTAGACAGAAAAGACAAAAGTCATGATGACCCATAACCACATCATTTTATTTGAGCGTTTATTTCGTTCTGTATTTTATTGTTATTTAATTTAATTGTTGGTATTTTAGTCTTTTCAATGAATTATATTTATCGTTTAAATTATTGTTCATGCCTGGTTATTACTCGTACATTTTAGTTATGGTTCATGTATATACACGCTAAGTAATTGATTAACCACTCCAGACAACTATGTTAGAGTTTATGGCAGACTGTATCGAGTGAATATTTATTGATAATTAGTAAGATGAAAATCTCAGGAAGACAGACTATTGATTCCATATTTTTGTTGATACTATTGGGCAACAGACAATTGATTTATGATTGATGTACTGAAAAAGAGTTAGATCTTGGGATGATGGATCATACATATATTTCATGTTTAAATGTATTTGTATATAGTATTTTATCACTTAGAGATGAATGTAAATTAAATTAGTATGAATTAGTGGAGTGCAAAGATATATAATGGATTTGTTGCCTTGGTATTCGGATGCATGGACTTTACCTAGGATACATACTAGACTGGATCTTTTCATGTTTGGTGATAAATTAGAATAATATATTGGATCTTCAGGTTGATTAGTTCGTGATGGTGGTTAAATGGAGTCTTATGTAAGTTATTTAAATCAAGTTGGATCTCTGTGTTTGATGATGATTTAGATAGGAGTTAAGATTGGATACTGGTTTAGAATCTATCAGTGAGTTTGTTGGAATATGATTTGACTAGGGGTTGAGGAATAGATGTAAATGAGATTGGCCAGAACTAATGGATTATACATATATTCAGTGGAATTGTGTTTTGATATTTGGGTCTGTGATCAAGCTTGATTGAAGAGGGAGTGGATTGATAATCTTAATCAATTTGGGTAGTGATGATTAGTTAGATGTGGATGGATATGTATTTCTATATGTTTAGATTTGGATATATTGATGACTTAGACGATTAGAGTAGATTGATAGTAATAAGAGAAGTGTGTTACTGATCAATTGAGCTCCGTGATATACAATGAACTGGATACTTGATTGTTATAGTGACTGTATTGAGATTATGTGTTAAAAAGACTTGTTAATATTATATGCTAGTGCAGATGGATGAGATTGTCTATTGATCAATGTTCAAACATGTTATTGTATTACTTCATGTTACTGAAATTACTAGAAAATATTGTCAGACCGTGACACATGTATTGTTCTATTGTTTTACCGTTTACACGTTGATATTATTCACATTGTTATTGTTACCATCATTGATATTGTTACTCTCATCATATCGTCTCTATAATCGAAATAACATGAATATTGATTGATTTAAATAATAATGTATATGGATAACTTACATCGGGATTGGAGAAATTGATGGAGGAGACAATGTATGTATTTTAGGCGGACTTAGGATACAGATTACGCACCCGAGATACACTTCCATTGCAGGGTTTCGGGGGATGACTGACATCCCTTATTATTTCCATTATTATCGTTACTGACTACCTAGCGGTAGGACCTGCTTCAGCGCCAGCTGATTGGGCCGTGGTTTCTGTTGGCCCAGAGGCCCTTCACTCTAGTTTTGATGATGATTAACTCATATAGTTATTGTTTACTAATAATCTTGTGATATTTAGTTTCAATTATTTGATCAAGATATTAGTAGGTGATTAGCTTCAACAAAGGTTCTTTTGGAGCTTTCACCTGTGATTCAAGAGCTTGAGCGTCAAAATCGCATCTAGCACTCGGTTGGAGTCAACTCGTTGGATTATGTTTGGATCGAGTCGACTTGGAGACAGAGTTCTACAAGAAGATCTCGGTTTGTTTAGTTTAAGATTTTGTTTAGATCATTGTAAAGATTAGATAGTGTTGACATGCTCAAGTTCACAATAAGTTTAAAGTTTCATGTTTGTTTTCGGTTTAACAGGTTTTGGATTTCTAGTTCAAATATATGATTTTCATGAATAGATAGAATCAAAACAAGTTTACAAGTTTTAATATATATTAGATTTGATCTATATACATCTATGCTTCATTTATTTAGAAAAACTTATTTTGATAGTCTATTTCATGAGTTGGAGTTTTGTATTTAAACAAAACTTATTTTTGGATTTCATGTCAAAAACATAGATATAAATATTTATATGTATATTGGATTTTATCCATATAAAATATGCTTCAAAGTTGTTTAAATATCATGTTTTTGTATTTACATGTGTTTTGAAAAAATCGGATTTCCATTTTAAAAATCCAAAATTTGGAAAATACGGTTTTTGGTTTAAGGCAAATTTTCAAGAACACAAAAATGGTTCAAATTGTTTAAAATATGTGCTGAATTTTTGTCACACATATTTGTATTTCAAAGATCTAATAAGAACTTATTTTGTGGAATTTATGTGTTTTATGGGATTTATTTGATAATAAAAGCCAAGTTTTTAAATCCCTAATTTGCTAGACTGGCTATCTGCCGGTCGACTGGACCGGTCGACCGATGCAGAAGTCAGTCGACCGGTCCGGTCGACCGACGTGCACAGGACGTGCACGCAGCCAAGGCTGGAGGCCGGTCGACCGCCAGAGAGCTTCTGCTCTCTGGAAATAGCCCCAGTCGACTGCCCGGTCGACCGGCAGAGAGCTCTGCTTTCTGTTTCCAGAGTCCGGTCGACCGGAAGGGCAATTCTGCCCTTTCAAGCTGCCAACGGGCAGATTTGTTTTGGGGCTATATATACCCCATTTTTTGAGCTGTTTTCAACAAGTTAGAGAGCAATTTTTCCCACATTTACAAGTGTTTAACAGTAAGTTTTCAACAGAGTTTTTGGGTTTAAAAGATCAATCTTTATTTGTTTTAAAGTGTTAGAAAATTCAAAGAAAAAGAGAGTATTTGGGAATTAGTTTTGATCTTTATTTCAACATCTATCTTGTGATTTTTCCAAGTATTTTTCTTTGTTGTTTTCATTTTCAAACACTTTATTTTCTCACACTTGAGCCTATCATCTCTATCCTATCTATTAGGATCTATTTTTGTGGAAAAATTGGTTTGTGGTTGAGAGAGACCACCAAGTGTTGTAACCTTCCATACTTTGTAATATCCCTCTAGTGAGAGGTGATTGTGTTGATATCCCTTTAGTGAGAGGTGATTGTGGAAGTGGTGATTGAGTATCCCTCTAGTGAGAGGTTGATTGTTGTTTGGCTAAGTGCCTGTCCCTCAATTGTGAGGTTGATCTTGTTTGGCTTTGTGCCTTACCTCTAAGTGTAGAGGTTGTATTTGTTGAGAGAGGAGTTGTGTACTCCCAAGTTGTATTTGCCCAAATCCTCAGTGGAGGTTCCATGTGTGGAAAGTCTTGTGTGGACGATATAGTGGAAATCCTTCTGTGTGAAGGCGGGGACGTAGAACTGGGTGCTCGAACCTCGAAACATATTCTTATGTTTGTGTTTGATCTACTATCTCTTTACTCTCTCTCTTATTGTGCATTGGCATCATATTATTCATATCATAAATATATGCCTGTGTTGATTGTGTGTGCCCACACTTGTGTTCAACCAAGAGAGCTTTACATAGCACCTCAACTCTTATTTAGAGGAATTTAGAGGAGATAGTCCAGAACCCTTCACCGAGAATTCGCTACACTCTTTGGTTACACTAAGTGTGTTGCATTTAGTTTTTAATTCCGCATCATTTGTCAATAGATTAGCCTTACACCTATTCACCCCCCTCTAGGTGTACTTTCAATTGGTATCAGAGCTTACGCTCCTGATATTAGGTTTAACCACCTAGGAGTGAGATCTTGGTTGCTAATCTAGTATTTGCATTTGCACACTTATTTATTTACACACACTCATGGACTTCATGACTCCTCCCATGTATGATACTTCCAATATTGATGTTTGGAAAGCTAGAATGTCTATGTACCTAAAAACCCTAGGCTTGCATGCTTTCCTTGCCGCTACCAAGAAATCCTATCTTGGTAATAGCAAGCATATAAAGGCCAATGCACAAGCCCTAATGGCACTTAGAAGCACTCTAAGTAAAGATTATGTTTCTATGGTTTCTCATTGTGATTCCGCCTTTACTGTGTGGAACACGTTGACCTCTCCCGCGCTCCAAAAGACGAATCATGTGGAGATGGAATCTAGTGGAGGAGAATCCGAATAATATTGCTACATGATACAAGGGAATGACTCCCTTGAGGTACATTCGGAAACTCAACTAGATGATAGTGCTAGTTCTTCCAGCGATGATTATATTGATCCCGATGCTTTAAATGAAGAACTATCTATTGTTTGTGAAAAATTGTTAGAAAAATATAAAGTTTTGAAAAAGAAAAGTTTTGGACTTAATAAAGAAAATAAGGATTTAGTTTCAAAACTTGATTTGGCTTTGCAAGAGAAGGTTGAGATTTCAAATGAATGTGACTCATTGAAATCTCTACTTGACCTTGCCCTAAAAGAAAATAAAATTTTAAAAAATAGAAATGATTGTGAAATTATTTTGAAGAAAAATGAAGTTCTATCTTTAAAACTTGATTTTATTGTAAAAGAAAATGAATCTTTGAAGAACAAAATTATTTCTATTACAAAGGAATTAGATTCAATTTCTAATGAAAATATTTCTTTGAAAAATGGTTTAGATACTCATGTTTGTCATGCTAGTGTACCTTCAACATCTAGCATACCTTTTGCATACACCACCTCTTCTTCTATTATTGCAAATGATATAAATGTTTTAAAGAAGAGTGTTAATAGTTTGAGCTCCACTTTGAGCCAATGTGCCATGAACCACACACGTTTGGAATTCATGTTTCGCAAGAAATAAGCTCCACCTATGCATGCAACAAACCACGGCATACACATGCTCCTCACGTTCATACACACAACACTAGGTATGCTTATGTGTAAACATGTACACATTGTGGACATAAGGGCCACCTTGCTAAGTTTTATTATGATAGAGTACATGATGTAAATTTAGCAAATAGATTTGTGTGGGTTGGGAAAGGTGCTAACCCCCATGGACCCAATAGAGTATGGGTACCAAAATTCACCCCTATAGTATTTGATGTAGGTGTGGGCTCTCACTTAATGTGAGAGTGTTGGTGCCTTGAGATGGATGCGTTCCGAGCTTAATGGTGACTATTTTGAATGCATCACTTTCAAAGGAAGTTCGGTGGCAAGACCACCATGGTTTGGAGACATAGAGATTTGCCCTAATGGTTTTGGTAACGATCTCTTACTCCTCATTTAGTTTACATGCTTTCATGATTGATTTTTAGCATGATAATTAGATTATTGACATACATGTATAGTATTTGAGATACACTCATATTTATATGGACCCAGATTTTGTGTTCTCTCTATAGTTTAGCTATGTTGTATATTATAGTCTAATACATGTGTATTTACATAATGATCATATTGATATATGTTTTATGCTTCATATTTTGATTACATGTTTTAAATGTAGTTTTCATTAAAAGTTGTATATATACTTGTACAACTAGTGAGCCACAAATAGATTATTATATGTTTGTGCTTGATTGCTATTTGTACCCATTAGATGTACTAGTATAACCTAGTTTTGATGATTCATGCATTTCAACTTGTATTCCCTATTTTTGACATGCTTTTATGATAATATATTTTAACTTCATGTATATGCTAATTTTTGTCAAAACTTTAAGATATACATGTATAACTTCGAGTCATTTGCTTTTCATGCAATATTCTATTATAGACTCAAATTGTGTTCGGATCTGTAAGTATACTTTAGTTTTGACAAAACATACATATTCCTTGGAGTTATTATTGCTTTGATGAAAATTTAATTTTTAATGATTTTCATGTTTTTGGTAAGGGATTTCATATTTGAGCTTAAGTGCCTATTTTCATGACTATATCTTTCACACAAAACTTGTACACTCACATTTTTTGATGTTTTCTCATGACTTTGCTTTCATGAGACTTATATGTGCTTTATATCTTTTGAGTGTTGATTAGTCACATATGCTGCATATACATTGTCACCTTACCATACTATTTAGCTAATAAATCTTATTAATAAGTCTTTTTCTTCTTTGTTTAATGTAGGCCCAAGTGCTAAAAGAAAGAAAAGAGAAACAAGCCCAAAAGTCCACCAAATTCTGATTTAATTCAGAATAAATTCGAAATCAAGGAATCAGTGTAAAATCTTGGCATATCAAGAGGTTGAGAAGAATCTTCCCTGAATCAAGCGGTTGAAGCCACACAATCAAAGGCTGTTTCGTCAAATCCTAGAGCAGAACGAGAAAACTAAAAGAAGATACAGGAGAATCACCAGACCAGGAGCCCCCACTAATTGGGTGTGGCCACCTGGCCACACCAGGGCCGCGAAAACGCGGCCCTAGCCGCGTTTCCGTGGCCAAGTAGTGTCAGTTGGGGAGCGTTTGCTCCCCCAATCTTCCCGGGATCTCCCCCCTCTGGTTTTTCCCTATAAATGCCAGTTTCAACAGAGGAAAAAGGGGCGAAGACTAGGATTAGAATTTGTGTTTATTTTCTAAGGATTTAGGTTCTTTGTTAGCTAGCACAAAAGTTGTATTCTTGTTTTTTAATTTGTAGTCCAGTATCAATACTTGTGAGAGAGAGGAATTGAGTGCTTGTACTTGAAGATTGAAGTGACATCAATAAAAGAATCGAGCTGCTTTTTCCTCCACTCGTATTACGGTATGGCTTGCATTATTTATTTGCTTTCTTCTTTGTTTTTCATGAGTAACTAAAATGGTTTTCTGGGCTCACTATTGTAACTCTCTCTACTTCTTCTTCTCTTCTGGTTTTAAAGAAAAAGACCCAATGAATCATTTGCATGCCTTACTTAAAGCCTTTCTTCTTGAAAGTGTTCTTGAAGGCACATGATGATGGGTTTGGATTGTTGAACTCTCACTTCTTTCATGAACGTTTCTTGAACTGTTTTTACTTCATTCTTTCTTCTTCACGCTTGATGATTTAATATTCAATTCTAAACGATTTTTCAAAGAAAAGAGTGAACTCTTCCAACCATCTTATGTGCTTTACTTCAAACTTTCTAAAAATCAACTTTAAGTTTTGCCTATGATCAATTTGAGGCACTTAGGATTTCAATAGAAGAATGAACAATTGAGTAGTGAGATAGTGAGCCCAGATTTTCTTTCTTATTATAATCAACAAAACAATCTTCGAGCTTTTTAAATCACCTTCTCCAAAGTCTTTTCTAAAGTTGCAATTTCCCTTTTAATCATCTCTTTCTTTCCATTATCTTTTCCATTAAAAAACAAACATAATTCTTTGTTTTTAAACGATTCACCGAAAAGCTTCCATCGCATTCCTCCTCGTGGACACGACCCGTTAGCCACAAGCTACACAGTAAATTCTTAATCTCTTTGATTGTTCTTTCATTTAAGCAATCAATTTTGGCGCCGTTGTCGGGGAGGGAATGGTGTATTTGTTTTTTAACAAGTTTTGTGTGTTGTTTCAGGGACTTAAAGATTTAGATCTAGCATTCAAGTTTTGCAAGAGAAGACTTGCAAATTTTGTGCCCCTACTCTCGAAAGTAGGAACAGTTCAAGAAATTGCTTTGTAAAAACTGAAAATTCCATTGGACTACTAAAACTCTTTTTTGCAGGACATATTGCTCGCAAAAAAATTAAGTTTTTGTATGTTATATTCTTACTATTTCTGCTATCCACCATCCCTGTTTTAATCCAACAGTAATTTGAGTGATTGTTAATTGCTTAAAAAACGTTTAGACTTACATTCTAGGCATTTGTCTAATTACGTTTACTTTACAATTACTGTTGAAGAGAGCTGGAGACAAGGTACGTATGCATAGCATATAGTTTAGGAAACATTCTTGGGTGATATTTGCTTTTGAATGCTTCTTTTCTATCTCTTGCACACTTTGCACAATTAACTCTAAGGGCAAAACCCAATTCAAGATAAGGTGGGGAAGTCATTACCCTTCCTTAGCCCACAAACCATCTCCAAGCACGCATAACTAAGCCTAAGTAAAATCTGATAGACGTTGGCCTTAGGGACATCTCGAACTCACTAGGAGATTATCCTAAGGGGGAAAGTGTTGGAAATTGACTCCTGCCAAATCAGTGTCTAGGAAGGGGATTGAGGGCCGAAAGCCCGAAGATTGGTGGTTACTTAATTAAGGAACGTCTTTGACGGATAACCTCCCACCAATCTTGCCCTGACCTGGCTGATTAGCTTGTGGTTAACGTCTACATTATACCTCCTGTGGACAATCAACCAATTAGGAGTTGTCTAGGTCGAGGTTACCTTAGACTAGGCTTGGTTGATTACTCTTGTTGACTGTTGGTAAACTTGTTTGTGATTGTGCTTGTGTTTGTGTATGCAAGTGTGGTCGAGAGACCCTAATTCATCTAGGTTGACTAGAAACACATCACCACCCAAGTTTGAACCAAGGCCAGATCCGGTAGTGGCTCAATCAACATCGTTACAGGATAGGTTCTACCCCATTAGAACCTCACTTCCATCTTGCATTCTACTTCCATCGGTTGGTGAATACAATTTTGAGCTCAAGCCTCAATTCATCAACACACTCCCCAAGTTTCATGGCTTAGAGTCTGAAGATGCCTACTTCTTCATAAGAGAATTTGAGGAAGTATGTCTAATGATGAAAATCTCACACCTTGTAGATGATGCTATTAGGTTGAGATTTGTCCCTTTCGCACTTAAGGACCTAGCAAAGAAGTGGCTCTATAGCTTAGCGGCCGGTTCTATCACATCTTGGGATGGTTTCATCAAGGTCTTCTTGAAGAGATTCTATCCAATTCATAAAACCGCTCTCATTAGGAAGACGATCATGCAATTCAAGTAAGAACCTAGTGAACCGTTCTGGAGGTACTTTGAACGCTTTAAAGACCTCCTTGTCCAATGTCCACATCATGGAATAGAGAAATGACGACAATGCCAAATTCTTTATGACGGTTTAGACTATTCCACCAAAACCCTCTTAGAAAGTATGTGCCAAGGGGGTTTCTTGCAGAAGGATGAAAATGAAGGATGGGATTTGTATGAAAATCTAGCCGAGAAGATCATCCAATGGGAACCCACTAGTGAAACCTCTAAGAATCCTAACTCCATCTCTTCAAAAGGAGGTCTCCATTCTATCGAATCATCCATCGCTAATGAGGCTAAGTTAGCTAACCTGGCTAGAATACTGGAAGCTCTAGAAACGAAGGACCAAGTCCAGTCAATCAAGTCAGCCCAAACCAATTTTCAACTCCGGGCTGCACTTACTGTCAAGCCATGAATCATGTGTTCGAGGAATGCCCTGTGTTTCAGGCTCAGCAACCCTACCATGAACCAATGAATGCGGCCTTTTCAAGGCCGAACAATAATCCTTACGCACCAACGTACAATCCTGGCTGGAAAAATCATCCTAATTTCTCATGGAGCCAAAATAACAATGACCACTCACGATCAAATCATGCTAGCCACTTCCATCATGCCAATAATTCTTCCAATCATCAACCCAACTTTTCCAATTTCCATAATAATTCTCCCAATCATCCACCTAACTTTTCAAACTATCAACAGAACTTTCCCAACCAAGCTCCACAATCCTCCTTCCAGAATCCTCAACTAGAAAGGAGAATGACTGACTTTGAAAGAAACATGGAAAGATATATGAAAAACTAAGATTCTCTCATGCAAGCTATCCAGAGGTTAGAGGTTCAAATGAGTCAACTAGCCACTCCACAGAATGAAAGACAGAAGGGTACCTTGCCTAGTCAGCCTATAACCAATCCGAGGAATTCTCAACAAGCTCATTTGGCTGAGGATAATTCATTAAATCAATGTAATGCAGTTCATACATTGAGGTCAAGAAAGAGAGTTGATAATCAAGTGTCAATGATTGAGGCGAAACCTGCACACAAAATACGAAATTAGAGAACTTAAGAAAGGAAATGTGCAAGTGCTCAATTCTTCCGCTATAGCAAGTGGCTATGCGGGTCGTGATCCACAAGGAGGGTTTGCGATGGAAGCTTTTTACAGTTTTATTGAAATCGTTATCAAAACCAAACGAGAGTGTTAATGGTTAAAGTTAAGAAGAAAGCGAGGGATGAAGAAGGTGGAAAATCAGAAAACGATGAAAAACGACTATGTACAATGAGGTGAAAAGAGAATGAAAACGATTTGGAAGAAGTGGTTGGTGATCTAAACTAAGAAAGAAAAGAAAAGAAGTAAAGAAAAGTAAAGAGATACTTACCGAGGTTGAGTGATGACTTACTTGGAAACCTTTTTGCAAGTTCTACCTTTTTACTTCGGAGGCGTTCAACGCATCGATCATAAACTCGAGCTCGGTCCCCGTGCACATTATATCGTCAAGCATAAGAAGAACGAAGTGATGCGAGCTTGGAAGAGGAGAACGTCTTCATGAACGATCGCTGGCTCTCACGTAGCTTAGCTATACTTGCTTTGGAATTCACTTGTAGACTCAACAAATACAACCAAGGTAAAGTGGAAGAGGAAGAGGAAAGCAAAACAAAACGGAAATTAAAGTTACAAACATAAACAAATGTTACCTTTATTGCTTGCTGAGACAATGAAAGAAAGGAGTAGGGTACATCGTCGGTGTCACTCTCAACATCAGCTCCTCTCTCTTACTTACATGAATCTTCTTCTACCCTAAGCTACATACAAGTTACATAAAAGTAAAGACTAAACTACAAAATGGAAAAACTAGTCTAAGATCCTAACTCTGCATTCGCCTCCCTTTTGCCTTTGAGTGCAGGTATTTATAGGAGAAATGGAGGGGGTAGAGGTGGATATTCAGTTCTGATCTGCTGTTTGTTGGCTTGTTGATTGCTGAATATCACTTAACAACTGATAGAATTAGAAATAATGATCAACATAAGATTTATAACTCTGTCAGTCTGCTTTCTGGATCGTCTTGAATCATCAGAATTGAGATTCTGTAGCAAAAGTTATGATTCGAATACTAAAATGTATCCAGTCAGAATCTGAATCAAACTTGCTTGATCTTTGCTTCAACCGATCGATTCTGAGAGGATTCTTCTCAACCAGTTTTCAACCTCTTGATTTTTCCCTGATTTACTGAGTGTGAATTAACTCTGATTTAATTCAGAATTTTTGTGGGCTTTGGGCTCATTTTTCTTCATCTCCTTAAAGAATGGGCCTGCAAATAAATTAAGCAATTAATTAGGACAATGCAGGCTTTTATTCTAAAATAAGTATGGAAATATGATATTAAATATGCAACATTAGAGACCAATCACACCCCCATACCTATCTTTTGCTCGTCCTCGAGCAAAACAACTAAACTATACTAAGGATTATTAGACCACTTTCGCAGGTCACGCGATTGCACTTAGCATGTGCAACAAGCCGTTAAACCTCTAGGTTTCCCCTAGAGGACGAGTTTTTTCTCGTGAGGGTTTTCAGCGGATTGCACCCACAAAATTCATAAAGAAAGGGAAATAAAGAGTTAGTATTTTCGAAAAGCATTTTGAAAGAGAAAAAATATTTGACATATAATTGTAAGATCTAAGCAATCTATAAGTTATAGGAAAACTAAAATTTTCATTCCTAAACTTAGTCTCTATTCAAAAATTTGTTATCAAGTAGAGTAAGGGGTCAAATTGTACTTCTCATTTAGTCTATTACTTTACCCTAAGTCATATACACTTGTGACTGTTAAAATTTTGACTAAGGGTTCATTAACTCTAACTCTTATGCCTCATTTATTTATATATATATATTTTTTTGGTGGTATTATTCCTTAGTTTAGGCTTTCTAATCTGCCCATGTAACGAGCCTTTAATCGATGACTCCCAAACCAGACGGTCTTAGGGTACCGGGTGAGAAAACACCCCTCGGACTTAAGGACTCGAGCAAATAAGGCCACAAAACTAAGGATTTTATTATATGAACCTCTTTTAGGCGTGAATACTTATGCTTTATTAGGCACAAATACCCAGCTTAATCAGAGGATTTTTCTTTTCAAACTTATTTAATCATCTTTCGCATAAATACTAAGGCTTGCTTAGGCCAAAGCACCTAGCTAATCAATAATTAGACTCTCCTTTTTTTTTTTTTCCAAACTCATCTAATTATCTTTTGCATAAATACTAAGGCTTTCTTAGGCCAAAGCACCTAGCTAATCAATAATTAGATTTGTTAATCTTTTTTTTTGTAAGGCATAAGAATCTTTGTTTTTGAACCCTAAGTGTGTAAGTGTATGAAGTGTGCATATTTCATCAAGGTAAAGATCAAGACCAAATTACTTTGACAAATTATCTTCCTAACTCTATAAATCAAACAAATAATCTTATTTTGACCAAGTATAAGAAATCCTAATTTGGATTTTCCTATTCCTTAAAATTAACTTAATTTCTTACAAAAATAAGTCAAAATATTGTTTCTATTTTTCAAAAAGTTTTTAAAAGTAAAGAAAAAATGTCAATTTTTTTTTATTTTAAAGAAAAAGAAAAGTTATGTTAGACCCTCCCCCACACCTATCTCATGCATTGTCCTCAATGTATGAATTAATGCATAGATGCATGAAAAAGAAGAAAGGGAAGGAAATGTTACCTTAAGGTGGTGGTTCCGGTGGTGGTCTGATTGGTCCACGAAACGCGGCCCAATCAACTTTTCTTGGGTCTCGGAGGAACCCACCAGCACTATCTTTAATATAACCCATTAAAAAGATAAATCCATGAAGGATCTTTATTAAATATTTTACCCCATCTAATTTCCATATTTCATAACGAATTTCGGAGTCAAATTTGTCAACCACCTCGTCCCAGAATGGAGTATGAAATGATGGAACAGTTGGCTTGGACTCAGGAAGGACAGGAACTAATACCGACTCAGGAAGGTGACTTAAGTCAAGTAAAGTTCAGGAGTCGAAATAGGTTCAGAAATTGGGTCCAAGTCAAGAAGTTGAGACTCCAGTCCACATGTATTTTTCAACAATGGAATGTGACCTAATATGGGTGATTCCAGTTCAGGAATGATAGGTGGAGGAATCAAAACTGACTCTAGAATATTACTCAAGTTTGGTAACAAAACGGGAGTCAAAATTGATTCAGAAAGTTGAACTGGATCACATATGTGAGAATCTAGGTCACATATCTCATTGAGTTCAATATCAAAAATTGAGAACTTGCCAATTTGTCAATAGGATCTTCGAAAGTGTAAAGTTGGTCAAGTTCAACATGATCCTCAAAGATAGGTGATTCAATTTCTTTATGAATTGGTACAGGATCCAATGTTGACTCCGGGAAAAGATTGAAGTTAGGTGAAGATACCGGAGTCATAATCGAATCAGGAAATAGAATTGAATCACTAAGTTGGGGTTCAGGATCATAATCATTTTCAAGTTCTATTTCAGGAAAAGGAAAACTAGCCAACTATCAATATCTTTTTCAAAATTTGGAGTTTGGGCAAGTTCAAATGGTTGTTCTGAAATAGAATTTTGATTTCCAAAACAACATGACTCTTCGGCTCTAACAGAATGGTAAGTGACATCAGGACGGTGGGAACGTAGAGATTCGACCATCATATCTATGTCACGATTTCTAGCATTTTGAGCATGAGTCATGGCTTCTAGCATCTTTTCATAGTTGATGGGTTCATTGTCTTGTTGAAAAGATGAAGAGTTATTTTGGAAGTGATAATGAAATTGTGAGTCCATCAGATTTTGTGATTGTTGTTTGGACTCACGCATACTCCGTTCCAAAATTGATGGTTTTCTATTTTGGACTGGTGGAACTGAGTATGACTCTTGAAAATATTGTGGACTAGGTGGAGAAGGAGGACAAGTTGGTTGATAATTATGCTCGGGGGAGGTGAATCCCCACTGACTCGGTGAAGAGTTGAAATCATTATGGAAATTATAGTTATTAGATGGGGGGTATGGGTCATATTGATTCGGATAAGACCAATCTGGCACACTAGGTTGGTTAAAGTCATGATATGCCGGGTTGGTAATATCCGAAAAAGAGTTTGATGTGTAATATGGATTATTATTATAGTTGAAAAAATTATTATTATAGTCTATATCACACAATAGAATACAAACAAAGAAAAACAAACAAATAAACAAACAAAAAGAAAAAAATTCTAGCCTAGGTTAGGGTAGACTTAGGACCTAGACGACTCCTAACTGGTTAGACTGTCCACGGGAGGTCTAATGTAGACTTTAACCACAAGCTAATCAGCCAGGTCAGGGCAAGGTTGGTGGGAGGTTTTCCGTCAAAGACGTTCCTTAATTAAATAACCACCAACCTTCGGGCTTTCGGCCCTCAATCCCTTTCCTAGACACTGATTTTGCAGGAGTTAGATTCTAACATTTTTCCCCCTTAGGATAATCTCCTAATTGAGTCCGAGATGTCCCTAGGGCCAACGTCTACTCAATTTTAGTTAGGCTTGGGTTAGTGAGTGCTTAGAATCTGATTTTTGGGCTAAGGAAGGGTGATTAAATCCCCACCTTATCTTGTTATGGGTTAGTGCCCTTAGAATTGATTCGTGTAAGTGTGCAAGATATAGGAAAGTAGCATTCAAAAGCAAAATCACCCAAGAATGTTTCCTAAACTATATGCTATGCATACATACCTTGCTCCAGCACTCTTCAACAGTAAAAGTAAATGAATTGAAAATACACGTGCCTAAAATGCAAACGTCTAGTCAATTTTTAACTTTTGCAACAAACTTTTTACTGTTGATTATTAGCAGGTTTTTGTGATGGCATATAAGAAATAAATAATTGCAGCAAACTAGAATTTGCAAAGCTAGAAGCCCTGCAAAAACCTGTTAGTAGTCAACTCTTTATTGCCGCGGATCCGCGGCTTTTGCCGTGGTAACACGGCAATGCAGAGGGCAATGGGTCTCTGCTTTCTAGAGCAGAGGCCCAATACCACTTGTATGTCACTGCAAACTTATTTTCCTACTTTGCTTGCCCTGTAACCTGCAACAGAGAAGAAAATTCGTTTAGTTCTAGAAAAGATTCAAAAAAAATTCAGATTTCAATAAAAACCGTTTTACCCTCCCCGGCAACGGCGCCAAAATTTGATTGAGGCGAAACCTGCACACAAAATACGAAATTAGAGAACTTAAGAAAGGAAATGTGCAAGTGCTCATTCTTCCGCTATAGCAAGTGGCTATGCGGGTCGTGATCCACAAGGAGGGTTTGCGATGGAAGCTTTTTACAGTTTTATTGAAATCGTTATCAAAACCAAACGAGAGTTCTTCTCTGTTTTTAAAGTTAGAAAAAGAAAAAAGAAAGTTAATGGTTAAAGTTAAGAAGAAAGCGAGGGATGAAGAAGGTGGAAAATCAGAAAACGATGAAAAACGACTATGTACAATGAGGTGAAAAGAGAATGAAAACGATTTGGAAGAAGTGGTTGGTGATCTAAACTAAGAAAGAAAAGAAAAGAAGTAAAGAAAAGTAAAGAGATACTTACCGAGGTTGAGTGATGACTTACTTGGAAACCTTTTTGCAAGTTCTACCTTTTTACTTCGGAGGCGTTCAACGCATCGATCATAAACTCGAGCTCGGTCCCCGTGCACATTATATCGTCAAGCATAAGAAGAACGAAGTGATGCGAGCTTGGAAGAGGAGAACGTCTTCATGAACGATCGCTGGCTCTCACGTAGCTTAGCTATACTTGCTTTGGAATTCACTTGTAGACTCAACAAATACAACCAAGGTAAAGTGGAAGAGGAAGAGGAAAGCAAAACAAAACGGAAATTAAAGTTACAAACATAAACAAATGTTACCTTTATTGCTTGCTGAGACAATGAAAGAAAGGAGTAGGGTACATCGTCGGTGTCACTCTCAACATCAGCCCCTCTCTCTTACTTACATGAATCTTCTTCTACCCTAAGCTACATACAAGTTACATAAAAGTAAAGACTAAACTACAAAATGGAAAAACTAGTCTAAGATCCTAACTCTGCATTCGCCTCCCTTTTGCCTTGAGTGCAGGTATTTATAGGAGAAATGGAGGGGGTAGAGGTGGATATTCAGTTCTGATCTGCTGTTTATTGGCTTGTTGATTGCTGAATATCACTTAACAACTGATAGAATTAGAAGTAATGATCAACATAAGATTTATATCTCTGTCAGTCTGCTTTCTGGATCATCTTGAATCATCAGAATTGAGATTCTGTAGCAAAAGTTATGATTCGAATACTAAAATGTATCCAGTCAGAATCTGAATCAAACTTGCTTGATCTTTGCTTCAACCGATCGATTCTGAGAGGATTCTTCTCAACCAGTTTTCAACCTCTTGATTTTTCCTGATTTACTGAGTGTGAATTAACTCTGATTTAATTCAGAATTTTTGTGGGCTTTGGGCTCATTTTTCTTCATCTCCTTAAAGAATGGGCCTGCAAATAAATTAAGCAATTAATTAGGACAATGCAGGCTTTTATTCTAAAATAAGTATGGAAATATGATATTAAATATGCAACATTAGAGACCAATCAGTCAACGCCAACCAATCCCATTCAGCACAACCACAATCAAGCGTCCACCTCATCAAATCCAAATCCTTCCAATTCTGACGAATCTGAAAAAGATAAGTCAGCCAGTCAGGTGCACCAGCCTATAGTACCATTTCCTAACAGGCTGAAAAACAACAAGCAAAATCCACACATGGACAAGATAATTGAGATATTTAATCAAGTGAAGATAAATGTGCCACTTCTTGATGCCATCTAACAAGTCCTTCCTATGCTAAGTTTCTTAAGGACATGTGCACCAAGAAGAGAAAGACTAATGTACCAAAAAGGGTCTTCTTAGCCACTAACATTAGTGAGCTACTATCGGGTCCGATCCCTGTCAAGTACAAGGATCCAGGTAGTCCCACCATTACCTGCACAATAGGACAAGCCGAGATTAGTCGTGCACTTCTTGACTTGGGGGCTAGTATCAACTTGCTTCCATTCTTAGTTTATCAACAACTCGGGTTGGGCGATCTTAGTCTAACTCGAGTCACCATCCAACTGGCTGACCGTTCTGTAAAAGTTCCAAAAGGGGAGATTAATAATGTCCTGATCCGGTAGGAGAGTTCATTTACCCTGTCGATTTCATAGTTCTGGAGACACAACCTGTGTCCAACTCCAATCATAGGGCTCAAACTCCTGTTATCCTAGGGCGACCATTCCTTGCTACTGCTAATGTCATCATCAATTGTAGGAATGGGTCCATGAAGTTAACCTTTGGGGACATTGTTGACACTTAAAAAAACAAGATTCCTCATTGGTCCGAACGATGTCTAAACTTGTTGACATTTACAAAAGACAAGGGACAGACGAGCTGAAGACCAGTTTTTCACCCAACTCCAAGGGACAAGGAAGCGGTTTGGACTCCACTGATCCAGCAAGCAGAACAGTGAACCCGGATTGTTTCTAAACAGACCTCAGCAGGTCTAAAATGCTAGCATTTAGCATTACATTAGCCCAAGGAGATAGCCTCGCTTGAGAGGCTAACATCATCCAGAGCATCGCCAGGAAGCTAACTGACAGCTTCGCCGAAAAGCCTCTTTTCGGACTTCGTCAGGAATTGCCTCTAGCTCCGCTATGAGCTTCAAAGCGGGCAGCTCCGCCATCAGCCTGTTATGGTCAACCTTTGACTAATCAAAACTCCTGATAAGATCGGATTCAATCTAATCAAATCCAATCAGGATTCAAATATGGCAGGTGATTGCCACAATCTCTTGACTCTCTTGAAACGAGTAAGTGGATCAAGGAGAATCTCCTAACAATATGGAAAGGATCATAACACATCGGAAAGATCAACCGACTTGCCATTTTCTAGCTCCGCAGAAGCTATTATAGCCTCGCAGCAAGGCTACTTTCCAGATTCAAACAGATTCGGTTCAATCTGTTTCTATATCTTCAAAGGGGACGATTATACCCTTACTTTCCCTATAAATAGCCCATCAGGGGCACAAGGGAGGGGGATCGCATCGCAGGGCACAGGAGAGAGAGAGGACTCCACAAGCAGAGACTTCTTCATAACGCATCGTGCGTTCTCTAATTCAGAGACCTTCCAAGAGAAATACTTCTCTTTTCAGGGTGGCGATACCCTAACAACCTCTTTTCCTCAAGGAATCTCCGGAACCAGGCGAGAAGGAATTCCTCACAGAAGTGGTTTTGAGAAGTAGTCAGAGGGTTCTACCAATCCTCTATTCTCTGATTCCCGGAACCAGGCGAGAAGGGAATCTCATCGCTCGCATCGTCAAAGGGACAAAGTGGTCGCGCGCTGACCAGACTCCTATCGGCACACTTCTCCAGAATCTCTGAGGAGATCTACTTGTAATCTTTTTAAGAATACTTGTAATTTAGCTCCTCAAACTTTTTATTTGTAAGTTTTTCCCCTTTGCAAACATAATGGAAAACAAGATGGCGACTCCGCTGGGGACTGTATTCTCCTCTGCTGAGAATCAAGTGTCGCAATGCGACGAACAGACCTTCGGGTCTATCTCTGAATTCAGAAAAGCCGGTGCAGCCAGATCTTCTCTGGCTAAATCTTCAAGCAAAGTCTCTGCGGAGACGGAAAAGGTTCTCTGCAAACCTGCCGCAGTTCTCTGGCGCAACAAGGAAACATGCCCGCGGCCCAGACCCTGCACTTTTGAGAACCTTGTTATCCAGATCGATCAAGGAAGATTTAAAGAAGTCCTCTCTGGGGGTGGCCTGATGCTTCGAGCACGGAAGCACGGGAAGGTCTTCATGACCAAGGTTTCAAATCAGAAACCAGAGGCAGAATTTTGCCAACACCCCGCAGCCCCGCTTGTGGCTATTCAGGTTCCTTGCGAACCTATGCATCCTCTGCCAAAACGGATATGGAGGCCTAAACAGAGGTCCTCTGCTGAAACTTCAGGCGTAGCCACGCCAGATCCGCGCCTCTCTTATGAAGAAAAAGCAAGATGCCCGCCTGCGCCAACAATGCTGCCAACCATAAAGTCAAGACGGCGATCATACCGTCACCTAGAGCAGCAATGCCTACTGCTAGCCCTGTCCTCACAAGCAAGGCTATTGTACCTCGGCATACTCATCGGGTTTACAGCCGCGAGGCTAGAACCAGAGCACTATGCGGTGCTGATCCTTTCCGCAGGAATAAGGGGAACGATGCGTTGTCCCATATACCAGATGGTTCAGGCCCCTACAGGGCCGACCTGCGAGAATTCTTGGCGGACAAGCGGAGATTGAAGCATTTCCAGACTACTTCCTCCTGTCTTCGACGATGTGACTGCCAATTGGTGATGGTCCATTCTATGCAGTGTCGGTTACGACCGACCCTCGCCACTGCTCCATATCGGCGATCAGTCTTTGATCGACTGTCTGCGCGCGTCCCGATGAGGCATCCCAAAAGGAGCGGGCCACCGGATCCAGCCTCTGCATCCGTCAACATGACCGGAAGGGGGCGAGAGCTGCGCGGAAGAAGTCAAGCCCCTGACGACACCCCTTTCGGCTCCCCAGATCCAGATTATAGCCCGGGCTTAGGTGAAGTCTTGGTGCGCGAAGAAGGTGTTTTCCGAAGCACCAGATCCAGGGTGGCGATACCCTATAATTATGAGCAGCCTTCCTCCTCGACGGTCCCAACCGTGCCACAACTCAGGCGGTCACCCTAATCATCCGATGGAGAAGATGAAGACAGCGGGTATGCCTCTTCAGCAACAGTCAGTTCGGTGCGAACGGACAAAGCATCGGTCAATATGGTCGAGAACGCCAATGACGACCTTCGTCGGCGTTTGGAAGCTCAGGAGCAGACCTCTAGAACTCAGCAAGAGGCCCTGGACAATATTCAACAGATGCTCGCTCAGCTCCTCAGCAACCGGAATGATGATACCGGGAGTAATCATGACGAGGAGGGACATCTCAGCAATGATCCGCCCAAGACGGAGAGAACCCAGGGAGGCTCTTCCCTGGATGCCGAAGTCCTTAAAGGCCTTCAAGCTCAAATTTCATCCCTAGCTCAGAAGGATGAATTGAAGAAAGTGGGGGTAGTCCGTCCTTACCCACTGGAATGGGATTCGGTGCCATATCCGCCAAAGTTCAAACCACCAACGTTGCATACGTATGATGGTAAGAGCTCGCCCAATCAGCACATCTACTATTTCCGGTCCCAGACCGGTAATGTTCTAAGCAACGACGCCATCATGGCTAGGTTGTTCATCGGCACCTTGAAAGGGGTGGCATTCGACTGGTTCCGAAGCCTTCCTCAGGGCTCTATCAATTCCTGGATCGACCTGGAAACTCGGTTCCTCTCTCGCTTCTATGAGGATGACACCGAAGTGACCATGGACAAGCTCCTTTCCACTGTGCAGAGGAAAGGCGAATCTGTCCGTGAATACATTGAGCGGTTCAGAAATCTATCTCTGATGTGCCCAGCAGGGATGCCTTTACCCATGCTTTTACAAACATGCAGACATAACTTCTCGGATCAAGTAGAAGTTCGCATGGGGGCTGTCAAGGCCCACACTTGGAAGGAACTGGTCGAACAAGCTGAGATAGCCGAAAAATCGGCTAAAAAGTTCGAGTCATCCGCCCCTAGAAGCAAATGGGGCGCGAACAACAAAGGGCGCAGCGATCTCCCGCAGTCTTCCCAAGCTAAAGGGAAGGAAATTATGTCCGTCGAGCTGACCGGGGACATGCAGTCAAAGGCCAAGAAGAGCAGCTTCAACAATCAGGAGCCCAAGTTCCCTCCTAAACAGTACTCCTTCAGAGACGACCAGGTGGTCACGATATTCCATCTGCTCCACAAAGGGAATAAGATGAAGTTGCCAGATGCTCGACGCCCTGATGAGATAGGGCGCACAAACGACCCTAAGTACTGCCTCTACCACAGGATGATCCACCATCCTACTGACAAGTGCTATGTTCTCAAGGATAGAATTCAAGCCTTGGTCGACGCCGGAGTCCTCACATTGAAGACGGAACAGAAGAAAGTCACTGCCAACATGGTGACTCTTGAGTTCGGCACTGCCCAGAAGGTCACAGTTCCCGACGGGACCTATTCAGCCCCGCGCCACGGCTAGAAGTCAAGCATCCTTCAGCCATGACTCAATACAACAAGGGTCTCGTCCCTTTGACATTGGAGACAGGGAAGTTATGTGGATACACCCTGACCTCGTCCAAGACGTACAGCGGACGTCGAAGGACTCCAGCAAAAAGGGCAAGTCCTGCAATGTCATCTCTGTCCTGCCAGATGATGGTAATCTTACTTCGGCTTCCCTCAGCGATTCAGAAGAAGAGAAGCATGCCTGTACAGCGCAGGCAGATGCGCCTCAACAGATGGGCACCCGGTCTGGAAAGTCATACTTAAGGCAGTATGACAAGTCTACTGACGAGATACAACAGCAAACGACGTCAGTACCAATGCCGGCATCCACTCCAGTCCTAACCAAAGGGAAGGAGAAGCCTAAGGAAGTGCGGTTCGACCATGTGTTGAAGAAACCGCCAGGCCAAGGGTTAGCCACGCCCTTTCGCTTTGATATATTGGCCCACTTAGCCAATATCCCGGCTCGTATCACAATACACGAGCTTCTTCGTCTCTCTAAAGAGACAAGAGAGGCACTCAGAGATGCGCTAGCCAACTCAGAGTCCTTTCTGACATACATGCCTGAGATTCCTGGTGATGAGATGCGGCTTTCCTGCTCAGAGTGCCATCACGCACAGTCAAAGGTACCTGCCATTACCTTCACGGCGGAAGATATGCTTCTCAAAGACAACAAGCATGATCGACCTCTGTACTATACCGGATATATCGGTTCCACATGCATTGAAAGAATACAAGTCGATCCGGGTCTGCGCTCAGCATCATCCCCAAAAGGCTCCTCTACTTCCTTGGCATACCACTGTACAGGTTGTCCGCAACCACCACTACAATATATGGTTTCAACGCCGGGAGCAGCCATCCGCTTGGAAAGATTCGGCTTCGCTTCAGAATCGGAAGCCTGAAGTCAGAAGTGACATGCTATGTCATTGACGCGGACACATCATACAACCTGCTACTGGGACGACCATGGATCCATGCCAACTGGATCGTTCCATCCACTCTCCATCAGTGCTTCAAGTATGTTGAGGATGATGCGACGGTACGAACTGTCTTCGCTGAGAAACAGCCCTTCAAGGGGGTGAAAACTATTTCACAGATGCTCTCCTATATCAAGAGGCTAGTGGAACGCCGGGAGAACCATTGCCAGACAGTGATGGAAGTGGCAATGAGGCGGATTCGGAATCTGAAACGGGCATGCCGGCCATTCTGATTGGCGAGCCAATTGTAGCATGCTTCAATGATCCCCGATGTAAGATCCCTTCTGATGAGGAAGGCGAATGGATAATTAATGATAATATTTCTTTTGATTATCCTGCGAGCATCGAGTCGATCAAATCCATTATGGATGGCTCTCTTCATATGCCCGTACATAAGTCGAGTGTGGCTAGTACATCCGTGGAAGCCATAGAAGGGGCCACGCTGGTAGTCCCTCCGTCCAAGCAAGGTCAGTCGCCGATAATCTTCGGCAGAGCCCGGCCAGGGAGATTCTCAACTACAGACTCAAGCTCAGAGTCGGATGAACCACAGTTCTTTCATTACGCGCCATCAGCGCGCCATATTATGAAGAAGATGGGTTACAACCTGAAGCAGGGAGCGGGACTAAACTTCGGAAAAGGAAGACGCGGCTTGATGCGTAACTCCGTCCCAAGAGGGAAACCTGCAAATTACTATGATAGTACGCGCAGGGGGTTGGGTTATGTTACACCCACATCATCAACAACGGTTCAGGACAAAAGCGATGGATCGATCCCATCACAGTCGGCCTCATCCTCCGAATGGGACTCTAATGTCAGCATAGGAGGGATATTCGAAAGCCTCATGACTTCAAGCAGTCAGTTGGAACCCGCAGAGGTTGCCGATGAGGAATCATGGGCCCAGCAATTGAGCCTCCAATGGGAAAAGCGGTTTGAGCTGCGCGAGCCGCCTACCGAAGACAAGGTGATGCAGGTCAACTTGGGCAGTCAGGATCATCCCAAACCGATTTTCATAAGTGAAAGCCTATCACTTATCGAAAAGGAAGAATTGATAATGCTCGTAAAAGAGTATATAGATGTTTTCGCCTGGAGCTATGAAGACATGCCCGACTTGATCCACAGGTCGCTATGCACCGTCTAAACATCAAGCCCGACGTTAAGCCAGTCAAGCAGCAACAACGTCGGTTCCGCCCAAACATCATGGAGGCTATTGAAGCCGAAGTTCATAAGCTCATTGCTTGTGGCTTCATCCGGGAGGAACAACATCCAGATTGGGTGGCTAACATAGTCCCCGTCCTCAAGAAGAATGGGAAAATACGAATCTGCATCGACTACCGTGATCTCAATACGGCCTGTCCCAAAGATGAATTCCCATTGCCGATCACCGATGTCATGATCGACAACACATGCGGATTCGAGAGGATGTCTTTCATGGACGGCTTCTCAGGGTACAACCAGGTCAAGATGTATCCTGATGACGAGAAGCATACTTCTTTCCGAACGCCATTGGGGTATACTGCTACACTGTAATGCCCTTCGGACTGAAGAACGCCGGAGCAACCTACCAGCGGGCAATGAGCATGATCTTCCGCGACCATCTCCGGAAGACGGTGGAGTGCTATGTTGACGACATTGCCGTCAAAAGCCGCAGCAAAAATGAACATCTTCGCGATCTGAGAACGATGTTCGACATAATGCGGGCTCATCAGCTGAAAATGAACCCGACAAAATCCTTCTTGGGAGTGTCCAGCGGCAAATTCCTTGGGTTCATTGTCACATCAAAAGGGATCCATCTGGACCCAGACAAAGTCAAAGCCATACAGGACATGCATCCACCAAGGAACCTCAAAGAGCTCGAGGCTTGCAAGGCAGATTAGCCTACATCAGAAGATTCATAGCAAATCTTTCGGGCCGTTGCCAGCCCTTTACCCGTCTCATGAAAAAGGGTACTGCCTTCATATGGGACCAAGCCTGTCAAGAAGCTTATGAAGACATTAAGAGGTATCTCACAAAACCTCCGGTCTTAGTGGCCCCTACATCAGGGAAACCATTCTTGCTTTATGTAAAAGCTCTGGACTATTCCCTCGGCGCTCTCCTCGCCCAGAAGGACGACAATGGCCATGAGCAAGCCATTTATTATCTCAGCAGGACTCTCATAGGAGCGGAATCTCGCTACAATCCTATTGAGAAAGAGTGTTTAGCTCTCGTCTTCGCTGTCCAGAAGACTCGACATTATTTGGTTGGCCAAACCATACATGTCATCTCCAGGGTGAACCCTTTACGTCTTCTCATGACGAAGCCAGGGTCGTTGAACTCAAGATTGGCTAAATGGGCACTGCTATTGTCCCAATACGACATAACCTTTACCCTCAAAAGGCGGTTAAAGGTCAAGCCCTTGCAGAGTTCTTGGCTGCGCATCCAGTTCCGGAACATTCAAAACTTCACGAAGACATCCCTGATGAGGTCTTCGAGTCTAATGCAACCTCAGCAGAGGAAGTGTGGCAGATGTTCTTCGACGGAGCATCGCGGATGGGCCCTAAAGGCAAGATTATTGCCGGAGTGGGGGTTGTGTTCATCTCCCCACAGGATCATATCCTTCCCAGGGCATTCTCCTTGACAGAGTCATGCTCTAACAATGTAGCGGAATACAATGCTCTGCTCATCGGTCTCCAGCTCGCCCATGGAATGGGGTACGCTACCTTGAAGCTTATGGCGATTCAAAGTTGATCATTAGCCAGGTAAAAGGCGAATATGAAGTCCGCCATGAGGACTTGGTGCCTTACTATCATACAGCCATCGAACTGGCTAGCCTATTTGAAGGCTTCTACATCGGGCATGTGTCTCGATCTCAGAATACCAAGGCGGATGCTCTCGCTGCACTAGCGACGACGCTAGCCTTACCGGCCGACACAGAGTATCACCTCACAGTCGCAACCCGGCATCTCGTATGTTCCAAGCATATGCTAAGGATCCAAGAGGTCCATAATATCTCCGTGGATCTTGAGCCGAGGGATTGGCGCTTCCCCCTCATTGACTACGCTCTGCACGGTCTGCTTCCAGATGATCCCAAAGAAGCGGCGTCCATCAGACGAAGGTCGCTCCGTTTCTACTATGATCCCACTTTGAAGACACTCTACCGTCGTTCATATGACGGTGTCCTCCTCCGTTGTCTCTCTCATTCAGAGGCACAGGAAGTGCTTAAAGAAGCACATGATGGCATTTGCGGAGCTCACCAGCCGGGTCCAAAGCTTAAAGACAGGTTGCACAGACTTGGGTACTACTGGCCGACCATGATGGCCGATGCCACCCAATATGCACGAAGGTGTAAGGCGTGCCAGGTCCATGCAGACTTCATACACCAACCTTCGGAGTTGCTCCACCCTACTACTGCTTCATGGCCATTTGAAGCATGGGGAATCGATGTCGTAGGGCCAATCATTCCCTCTTCGGCAAGAGGTCACCGGTTTATCCTGGCAATAACCGATTACTTCTCAAAATGGGCAGAGGCCATACCGTTGGCCGAAGTTAAAACCTCCAATCTGGTTAGCTTCATCAAACACCAGGTCATCCATCGATTTGGTGTACCCAGACGGATCATCCATGACAATGGTCCCCAATTCATAAGCCAGGGGTTCTATCGGTTCTGCGATAAATACCGAATTCAGAATGTGGCTTCAACCGCCTACAATCCTGCCGCCAACGGCTTGGCAGAGGCATTTAACAAGACAATCATCAAGCTGCTCAAGAAGTTTGTCTCCTCGAACAAGCGAGATTGGGACGAAAAGCTCGGTGAATGCCTTTGGGCCTACCGGACTACGGTTCGGACACCGACAGGCAATACGCCTTTCTCCCTGGTATATGGGTGCGAAGCGGTCATCCCATTGGAAATCCAGGTGCCATCATTACGGGTAGCCTTGACTACTAAGATGACATCAGAAGACAATGATCGCCTGCGTCTTCAAGAGCTCGAAGCCCTAGACGAGAAGCGGCTACAAGCTCAGCAACACATCGAGCTATATCAGGCTCGGATGTCAAAAGCCTTCAATAAAAAGGTCAAGCAAAGAGTCTTCCAGAAAGGAGACCTGGTCTTAGCTGTCAGACGACCGATGATCATGACGCACAAGACCAAAGGCAAATTTCAGCCTAAATGGGAAGGACCGTTTGTGATAGAGACGGTCTATTCAAACGGAGCATACCGCCTTACGACTGCAGACGGCGACCTCCTCATGATGCCAATCAATGGCAAATTCTTAAAGAAATACTATCCTTAATCAAGGATCTTGCTCTCGATCAGGTTAACATTACACCTCTGATCGAGACCCGCGCGTCCGGAATACGCACAAAGAGAGCCTCTCCCTTTCTCCAAGCATATCAACCTGCTGGTAGCTGGGGGTTTGCTTAAAATCCCAAGGGACCTGCTCCCATTTGATTCCCTCTCCAAAATCACCTACCAATTCTCATCCATAGAATGGTAGGACCACATATATACTCCGCTGTTACGTTAACATTAAACCTATGACAGCAGTCCCCTCATTTCTCCTCGTGAGAACGAGATCTCCAAAGTCACTTACCAATTCTCATCCATAGAATGGTAGGACCACATATATCCCACTGTTATGTTAACATTAAACCTATGACAGTGGTTCCCTCGTGCAAACGAGACCTCTTCACCTATCATGAAGCTTGGTGGCTTCTCAACCAGTTACGTCATTGCGACCTCTGAACTGGCAGATAGCCAAGTCTCATCTACCATTGAGCTTAGTGGCGTCTCAATTGGTTACGTCATTGCGACCTCTGAACCAGCAGACAGCTAAGTCTCGATCCCGAGCCCTGTTGACATTTACAAAAGACAGGTCTCGATACTCGTTGACATTTACAAAAGACGAGTATCACCTATTGATTGAAGCTTGGTGGCTTCTCAACCAGTTACGTCATTGCGACCTCTGAACTGGCAGATAGCCAAGTCTCATCTACCATTGAGCTTAGTGGCGTCTCAATTGTTACGTCATTGCGACCTCTGAACCAGCAGACAGCTAAGTCTCGATCCCGAGCCCTGTTGACATTTACAAAAGACAGGTCTCGATACTCGTTGACATTTACAAAAGACGAGTATCACCTATTGATTGAAGCTTGGTGGCTTCTCAACCAGTTACGTCATTGCGACCTCTGAACTGGCAGATAGCCAAGTTTCATCTACCATTGAGCTTAGTGACGTCTCAATTGGTCATGTCATTGCGACCTCTGAACCAGCAGACAGCTAAGTCTCGATCCCGAGCCCTGTTGACATTTACAAAAGACAGGTCTCGGTACTCGTTGACATTTACAAAAGACGAGTATCACCTATTGATTGCAGCTTGTGGCTTCTCAACCAGTTACGTCATTGTGACCTCTGAACTGACAGATAGCCAAGTTTCATCTACCATTGAGCTTAGTGGCGTCTCAAATTGGTCATGTCATTACGACCCCTGAACCAGCTGACAGCTAAGTCTCAATCTCGATGCTTGCTGACATTTACAAAAGGCAAGTATCTCCCTTCCTTTCAAGCCCCGCAAAGGGCTAACCTCGAGACTGGCAACGTCCCATTCGGTTATGTTACTGCAACCTCTGAACCAACAGACAGTCATGTCTCATTATCTAAACAACAGACGACAAAAGAAAAATTTCTATTAAATTCTAAAGGGATGGGATACATGGAGGAGCCTATAGGCGTACATGATAAGATCGGATCCGATCTCCGAGCGAAGCTAGCCGCGTCCTCCTGTCATCTTCAGCCTGGGCCAGCGCCTGTGACCTTAGCTCTGCCTCATCGAAGTCCACCACCTGAGCCAGACGAGCCTCGGTCTCCGCCAAAGTCGCCCTCTGTGATGACTTCCGCTCCGCCAGTTCCTCACTTCGAGCCCTGAGCTGCTTAAGCCGCGCAGACTCTTCATGACGCATCTGTGTAGCCTTCGACAAGAGGAGATTTGCCTTTCGGATCATCTCTTCAGCCCTCTTGATCTTATCTTCAGCGTCAAAAAGAGCACTGTTGGAAGCATCAATTGCACTCCCAACCTCTGCTTCCTCTGCCTCCAAGGACCTCAAGTCAGAGGAGATAGCCTCAACAGCCTCTTGGGCAGCGAGCTGAGCCTCGCGCTTCTGGGTGACAAGACGTGCAAGCCGTTCATCAGCCAAAGACGCTGCGTCGGAACGATAGAAATGGCCCCATTCTTCCACGTCCTTCTCAAGGTCATCTACCAGGAGCTCCAGAGCAGTAGCTTGATGGTACCCCTCAAAGTCCCGATACACTCAATGCCACGGGAGAGAACCATCTTCAGCTTCGAAAATGGCACAGGCGAGCCCTTCAAGACTAGACCGATAGTCTGCTCCAAACTATTATAGAAGCTGTCGACCAGATTACCGATAAAGTCATTCTCAGCTTCATCAACCCTTGAGACAACCTCGGAGCAATCTACCAACCTAGTCGACACCACCGCGGAAGAAGAAGCGGGAACATCGACAGCAGCAGGGCAAGCCAAAGGTGACCTCGGCGGAGTCCTCAGCGATACCAGCACGCCAGCCACCGCGGAGGTAGGACTGGCAACCACCTCCTGAGCAGCAGGCTCAACTACCAGCGTCGGGGAGGTAGGGCTCACAATCACCCTCAATGCCGTATTCGGCAAGACAGTCTGCACCCCACTCGTTGATATGACTGGAAGTGGGGGTACCTCTGGGACTGCCGCCTCTTCAACCTCAGGGCCCTCCGCTGATTTGGGCTGATAAAAAGGCAGGTCGCCATACAGCGCGTCTAACACAGCTGCGTCTGCCCCGGTCGAAGCGCTCATATCGCCCTTTGACCCTTCAGGAAAACCCTCCGCTTCTTTCGAAGCTGATGCACCTTGGGGACGAATACCTGCAACAAAACCAAGGTCAAAAAGGGGGACGCAACAAATAGGCGAGGACCAAGAGATCTTAGTCTTACCGAAGGCCGATGTCACCTCGTCAGCCGCATCAGAATCCAAGGGTCCCATCGGAAAGTTCTTACCAGACTCAACGCGGATAGCAGGCCCACTCGCCGATTCCTCCGCAGACCACCCGGCAGAGCTGGATGCCATAGGACTTCCTCTAGAAGCCTCAGCGCCCGAAGGGCCAATATCGGCCGCATGATCCCCAGACTCCTCCGAGCGAGCAAAGGAACCAGCTGCACTTCCATAAGTGAACAGGGGATCGTAGTACTCCCCTTGCTCTCCAATTGCCTCAGCTCCTGCGACAAAAAGCAAATGATGAGTTATTTAAAGTGCGCTGAAGGCATATTATATGGAGGCCAATCTTACCAGTAGTCGGTTCAGCAACCGACGGCTCAGCCACTAATGGAGCAGCAGAAGGAGGCGCAGCAGAGGGCTCACCCTCTACCACGATGGTAGGAGTCTGGCGACGGGGCCTCTTCGCCGACGACTTCCTACGGGATCCACTCCCACGCTTCCTTTTGAAGTGGACCTCAGAGTCCTCTTCCTCCACTTCTTCCACATGCTGTGGGGGAGCTGCTCCCACTACACCAGACCCGGCTTCACGAGCACCAGCTTCGTGGGCATCAGCCTTGTCTCTGCCTCAAAGAGAGGGCTCCCCGCATCAGAAGCCTCGCTGTCATCTATAGCGATGAACTCCTCTATGCCAGGAACACGGACTCGTTTGCCCTCCATCTTATCAGAAGCCTTCTGCCTCATCCGATGAGAAATTAACCTCACACCCGAACGGTGACGTTAAACCTAGCAGGTGTGGAGTTCGAAGCCGCATACCATTGGCAGAAACACAGGGTCGTCCAAAGGCCGGATCCCTCAACGGCGTGCGTAGCCACGCTCCAGTGCCATCCGCGGTAAAGAACCGCCAAGCACGAGCCCCATCAATAAGGCTCCCCAGGAAAGCCAGGTCCGGATTGGGGTTGCCCACATACAACTGGTCATACCCAAATTGGCGGACAAATCGGCTCGGGACGTAGGGCTCCAGGTAGCAGGTATCCCCCCTCCTGTACAACAAATGCGAGGGCCGGATACAGACCAGCCCACTCGAAAACACCCCGACTCATGGGAGACCGACCTGACTCCACATCATGGAATTCCTCGTTATATCCTGCACCCCGCAGGCGAGGAAAACAACGGAACAGGCTGTAAGCGTCATAACGACGCACTAACTTACGGGCCTCGGCCACATAAGTTTTCTGCCACAAACAGCCTTCAAAACGACGGAGAAGCGCCGTTTGAACACCCGGCGGAGGGTCCTCCCCAGCTCCAATTAAAGTAGGACAGTGCAAGGCGAACCACGCCATCAAGTAGGTGTACGGTAAACCTACCCTAGGATTGGGTCCGTCGCAAGGCAGGACGGCACCCTTCCCCCGCCTTGACGCCATCGGCCTGCAGAAAGCCTCCGTCAGAACACGAAGGCCCCTCTGAATACAACACACCATGGCCGGGAGAAGACCCAGACGGTGGCCATGGACCAAGCGAACGGCAGGCAGCAGCACATTCGGGTGAACAATGTCACCCGAAGAAGAAGGCACGACACACTTCTTTAACCAGATGGTCAAGAAGCCAGCCAGCAACGCCTTGCGAGACATAGGCCGACGGGCCTGATGGTGAAAGCTCCGAAGAACATCACCCTTCTCGAAAGGACCATCATCTTCTGTCACGACGATGTCCTTTTCAGCATGCACCTCCATCCTTGCCAAGATGTCCTCTTCAGCAACTCCGCAATGAGCTGCCTCGGGCGCACTAGTCATGTCCGGGAACAAGTAGTTCCCCCAGCTCTTCAAGCTCTTCGAGCTACCCTTACCACCAGTGTGGATGCTGGAACAAATGTGCAGGTGGCACATCAATTCCCGATATGTCTCAAGCAAAGCAGGCTCTTGCTTCTCCAAGAGAGCCAACTCCGCCTCACACGGAAAATACTCTTCATATGGAAGAGACCCGAAGGGCAAAGCAGAGATCTCTCGCATCTCATGCAGGGCCATGCCCAATTCACCAACCGGGGTGAAGAAAGTCCCCGAGGCTGGGCAGTACAACTCAAGGATGGCGTAGAAGCACGCCACCTTCATCTCAATGCCGTAGCAGGTCGCCCTGACGGCCTCATAGAGGTTCAACCTCTCTAATTCCCCCTCAAAATGATTGAGGATATAATTGGTCAACTCCGCCCACCATGACCTAGGAGGGTGGACCCAACCAGGAGCCCTGAAATCTGTGGCGGGGTAGTTCCCCTCAGCCTCGCAGAACTGAGTACCGAAGGTCGGCGCCGCAGCTGGATTCTCTCCTACTGGAGGTCCCGCAACACCTTCCCAGGGTATAGCCCTATTATGCTACGGGGAGGGCCCGCCCTCGAATAGCCGGTCTGGAATGTCAACCTCCCGACACTTATAGACTCGGCATTTAGGCTCACGCCCCACGCCATCTTCCGAGCCTGAGTCACGCTCGCGAAGGAAGACAAAGCGAAATGCCGCTTAGTAGACGGGAGATAGAATCTCTCGCCATCCAACTGGAAGATCCACTGGCCTTCGCCGGCCTGCAGCTGGCGATCGGGATCAGGTGCAGCATCCCCGAACATGAAGTCAGGCTTTTTGTAAGCCTGACGGTCGATATCTTCAAACGAAGCCGTAGTCAGGATGCTCCGCATGGCCTGCGGGCCACCGCTCTGAATGAGCGTATCCCGTACAAGGGGGCTCGGCTCACTGAACAAGGAAGCCTGCCCGATGAACTGCAAGCTGATGCTCCCTGCTCGACTGGTTACGCCAAATAGACTGTTCTGAAGGCCGGAGGCGTAATGTACTGCAAAAAAAAAAAAAAAAAAAATGAACTATGATTAGTTCACCAATCAAATGGATGCGAAGACATAAAAATTCGCTAAGGCATAGCCTCGCTCAGTAAGCAGGAACAGCGGGATAATAGCTTTGATAAAAAGCTTCGCTTCACAGATAAGACTGCATCTTTGCAGGAAGTGGCATAGCCTAAGGGCTGACGTCATCAAAAGGACGTTATGGTTAACAGTCACCCTTCGTGGCCACGACTGAAGGCACACGACCCATATCCTGTTCCTCAACAGGATGAAGACTGCCCCAAGCAATGGCTTCCTATGGAAGCCCAAGGAAGAACTGTTCAGTTCTTACTTCCCTGATGCAAGTAAAATAGGGAAGTTAAGGGAAACGAGTTCCCTGATAAGGACAGATCATATTCGATCGTCCTAATAGCCGAGTATCGACTCCAAAGGATGAAGACCACTCTCTAATCAAATTGGAGAGTCTCTTACCAGCGATTGGTCGCTCAATGAACGGAGGAGGAGGACCCTCCGCTGCAGAAGTCGCTGCTTCCTTTCCCGCTCGTCTCTTGGGCGCCATTGAAGGAATGCAAGAGTGCTCAAAGTACTCTGAAGCAAAGGAGGAAGAAGAAGAGGAAGAGATAGAAAGTTCTCTAAAAATAAAGGGAGATCTTCCCATATTCAGCCCAATCGGGCTTTTATAGGCCAATCAGCGCCTAAATCAAGGCCTCGAAAAAGGGCACATGCCGCCGTTTCGAATTAATTCGAAACAGTGCCCGAAGCGCCTAAGGCGCTTTTCCCAAAGTGCGACGGTTCAACCCCACTAAAGGGTTAACTCCGCGCAGGAGCAAAGTGCGGGCTTCGCACAAACCTTCAAAGACTTCGCCAGGAGGTCTACCTTAGCCCGCCAAAGAGGCTGCTGTTTGCGGGACATGCCGGTCTCGCGAAGATCATTCGAAGAAAGGACAATGTCCTTAACTCTGCATACAGTTCAGCCCAGCTATGGCCAGACTCTCAGTGAAAGCAAGCAAATCAGATGATCAGACAATGAACTTTCATTGATTCAAAAGCAAGGGTACATTGATATTACATCGAAGTTGTGTTTCATACACAACACTCAGTTGCCCAACAAAGATCTTTTGAGGCATACAAGCGGTTTTATCTGCTACCAAGCCAGATCAACGGGACAGAAGGGCCTCCCTCCTGCACAAGGCCGTAATCCTTCGCACATGAGCGGATGGTGCCACAAGGACACGGTCATTTTTCTCCACAAAATGGCAGATCTTACCAGGCCATTTTTTTTTGAAGCCTGGCAATAAAAGCTTATCGCCGCCAACACGTCAGATCACCTATAATGGGAACTAGTTTTGATGCTAGTGATCTGACGGGTGTGAGGCCCACTCCCATGAAGTGGATCGTCCCCGACGAAGGCCACCAAAGTTGAAAGTCGGCAGCCAGCCTCACCTCAGATCGAATCATCTCGGATAAGAGGCTGCCAACAGCCCCTGGGACGCGCATCCGCTGCCCCGAATTGTTCCTCCTGCTTAAAAGTAAAGCTCACAACCGGGGAAGCATAAGGCAATTTTATGGCTTCTTCCATCAAGTCACCAGACTGGCAAGCATAGCTCGCTGCAAGGCAAATTGAAGCAAGTTAGCAGTTAAGCACAGAAAGAGCTGCAAAAACATTAAATCAGATTCTTCAGCGGCAAAGCAATCCGACTTCAGCAGAGGACAAGTTCACCTGCACAGCAACCATGGGCTGGCTCAGCAAACGCCAAGTCCTAGCCTCGCCTATACGGCAAAGTCAGACTGATCTTGTGAAGAACAGTCTCAACCTCGCCAATATGGCAAGACTGGCTCAACTATTGAAGAAGCCAAGTCCCAAGTCCTGCCTGCGCAGCGGACTTAACAAGCAATGGTCTTTCTGATCAAATCAAGATGATGGTTTCGCAGAAAGCCGTGATGAGATCCTTCTCTGCAACAGCCAATTGCAAGATGAAGAACAAGGGAAGCTAATCTCTGAAGCGAGCTGCCAAAGCTAAATCAAGGGAGATGAGTTCCAAGACTTACTGGTCCTTGGCCGGTTAGACAACCAGAGTGGGCTTTCTCACTAATTCAGAGATCTGAGTATCTCTTTCAACCAAGAGAAGGGAAGAAGAAAGGCAAGGCACTTCTCTTCAGAGGACCTCAAGTGTCCTATTTATAGGCCCCATGGCCTGAGCACAACCACCTCAAGCGTGGAAGCACGAGCGCACTTAAGGCATTGATTGCGCCTTGAGGACAGGAACGGTTCCCATTGGAACCGTACAAGGGAAGAAAACGTCTCCCTCATAAAAGGCACTTATGGCGCCTTGAATAAAGGGAATATCCTCCCTTGGAAACGTGCAAATCGGAGAACATCTCTCTCGATTGGCGCGAAAGAAGGAATGATCCTCCTCGTAACCGCCCCACGGCAGTTGGCTTTGAAAAAGCAACAGGAGTTCCAAAGCGAACTTATTTCTTGAAAGCCCAGATGCGGAGCTACCCCGACGCGAAGCTATTCGCGAACCAGTGCAAACTCTTCGGCGGATCCATCCCAAAGCAGGATTGAAGGCGAAGCTGAACTCAACCATCATGGCGATGTTCATACTCCACACCACCATCACAGCAGTTCAAAGTATTTCGAAGTCTGGGCTATTGCAGACTTTCGAAAACTTTGAAGGGGTCTTGTTGACACTTAAAAAAGACAAGATTCTCATTGGTCCGAACGATGTCTAAACTTGTTGACATTTACAAAAGACAAGGGACAGACGAGCTGAAGACCAGTTTTTCACCCAACTCCAAGGGACAAGGAAGCGGTTTGGACTCCACTGATCCAGCAAGCAGAACAGTGAACCCGGATTGTTTCTAAACAGACCTCAGCAGGTCTAAAATGCTAGCATTTAGCATTACATTAGCCCAAGGAGATAGCCTCGCTTGAGAGGCTAACATCATCCAGAGCATCGCCAGGAAGCTAACTGACAGCTTCGCCGAAAAGCCTCTTTTCGGACTTCGTCAGGAATTGCCTCTAGCTCCGCTATGAGCTTCAAAGCGGGCAGCTCCGCCATCAGCCTGTTATGGTCAACCTTTGACTAATCAAAACTCCTGATAAGATCGGATTCAATCTAATCAAATCCAATCAGGATTCAATATGGCAGGTGATTGCCACAATCTCTTGACTCTCTTGAAACGAGTAAGTGGATCAAGGAGAATCTCCTAACAATATGGAAAGGATCATAACACATCGGAAAGATCAACCGACTTGCCATTTTCTAGCTCCGCAGAAGCTATTATAGCCTCGCAGCAAGGCTACTTTCCAGATTCAAACAGATTCGGTTCAATCTGTTTCTATATCTTCAAAGGGGACGATTATACCCTTACTTTCCCTATAAATAGCCCATCAGGGGCACAAGGGAGGGGGATCGCATCGCAGGGCACAGGAGAGAGAGGACTCCACAAGCAGAGACTTCTTCATAACGCATCGTGCGTTCTCTAATTCAGAGACCTTCAAGAGAAATACTTCTCTTTTCAGGGTGGCGATACCCTAACAACCTCTTTTCCTCAAGGAATCTCCGGAACCAGGCGAGAAGGAATTCCTCACAGAAGTGGTTTTGAGAAGTAGTCAGAGGGTTCTACCAATCCTCTATTCTCTGATTCCCGGAACCAGGCGAGAAGGGAATCTCATCGCTCGCATCGTCAAAGGGACAAAGTGGTCGCGCGCTGACCAGACTCCTATCGGCACACTTCTCCAGAATCTCTGAGGAGATCTACTTGTAATCTTTTTAGAATACTTGTAATTTAGCTCCTCAAAC